>BPLR01015857.1:0-204696 GCA_021605095.1 Caerostris extrusa
CAATTATCTAAAAAAAGAGTAAACTTAATTATTAAATAAAAAGAAATGAATAAAGTTAATCATCATAGTTAGGTAGTCGAGTTTGAAAATTTTATATTTGTTAAAAATTAGATTTTGAAATACACATTAGTAAATGTTTTTATCCATGAGTTTAAATAATTTTACATTGTTGTTTGGATTAAAAATAAATTAATATATTGATAAAAAATTTGTTTAACCAATCAAATAGTTAAATAACCTCCTTATAATTAATTAACACTATATTTTAGATCCCGAAAATAACTACTAACATTAACTTGAATGTACTTTAATTAATTAAGAAAAATAATAAACTTAATTAATAAATAAAAAAAGGAAATCGAATAAATCAATTTCGGTTTTATAGTTTTGTTCTCCTATAAATGTGATTTGAATATAAGTAGAATGCAAGAATAACCATATAACATGTGGATTTCATAACGTAGAAATTGTAAAGTATTTAATAAGAAAAACTGAACGGATTAAAGTCTTTCAATGCCCTTGATGTTTGTTTTATTTGGAACGTCATTAGAACATCTAAGACTCAACAATTCTAATTATATTTCTCAGAATTAGTATAGCGTGCGTATGCAATTATTTGTACTATTATGCCCCAAAAAAGTAAGACCAATTATTTTTTTCAAAAACTCTTTGTTTATTCTTTCAAATTTATTTCATCGCCTTCAAAGTAATCCCCTTCGGACACAATGCACTTATGCTAACTTTTTCTGTTCCAATGCACGCTAAAAAGTCATTTGCATGGAAGGCCTACAAAGAGAGCGGCGATTCACGTTGAATCTCTTCAACCGACTTAAAACGGTGTCCCCGGAGTGGTCTTTGAAGTTTAGGGGATAGCCAAGAAGTCGCACGGTGTGAATACGATGACTGCAGAACAATATGGGTTTCATTTTTCGCGAAAAGTCACGAAGAATCAATGCAGTGTGAGCTGACATTTCAAAATCGCCAGAATCAGTTTTTAGCGTCTCACAAAACCAAGTGTAAATCAAACACTAATAAATATTTTGACGTCAAATTTCACACAGATGTCAAGGACAGAGTTACAACCTAACACAGAAAAAAAAATTGAAATTCCATAAGCTCCAGAATTTAAAATTGAAAATTGCTCTTACTTTATGGACACAGTAGTATGTATTTAAATGCGCCTCGACATCAAAAAGATTGAGAACTTCTAATCTATATTTTTGCTGTAAAGGAAAAAAAAGCTCTTTTATTATACAATGATTTTAGAAAAAAAAATGGTTCATTTTTTTTAGCTGCAAATATATATGGATATAATTTTTCTAAATATTTATTTTTTGTATTTTATTTCTAAATTAAATTATTTTTGATAAATTGCTAATTTAGGAATAATTTTTTCTCATCACAGCTAGCAAATACTTAAACAGTTATATTTATGCCATATGCAAAGGATGCTACTTATTTGACACTTACCCAGGGAGCACGTAGCTTGAAGAAACACTACGGACGCAGTAACAATACCCTGCAACGCCTACGGTTTAAAGTGGATTCCGAAACCACTACAAAGATCCATGACACCTCCCGGTTCGAACGTGAAAACCTATGGCACAGAGTGTCAGAGCGCGCCACCAGCACCATCAGGCCTTTTTTTAAGAATCATGCAAACTATGTGTTTATTACATATTAATTTGATTAGACAATTTACAATAAGTTACTTATAGATAAATAATTTTTATTCTCGATGCTATCGTCAGTATTTAATTTAAATGTCTTATCGTTAATGAATAATAATACCAAATTATTGATTTTTTTCTCATTTAAACATCGTTTATTCATCTTGCATTTTTATAATCGAAAGTATTTGTGTACACAGAAATAAACTTCATGGTGACATTTAAATTATATTAATGTTTATAGATTGATTAATATTCTAGTCATCCATTTTCTGGCTTAAGAATATTAAAAGCATGAATGTAAATAATATTTTTTAAAGTTTCTAAAAAAAAACATAAATTTAAATAAATAATGTACAATTTATTAATACAGATGTATTTTTAATTTAAATACATTTCTAAAGTAATTTAATTATTTCTATTATAATTTTCGCACAGTTGAGAGAGTTAAAGATGGAAATAAAATAAAATAATTAGATGAATCCATATTCATATATTATTTACAAGATCTTTAGGGAATTCAATTAAAATTAAAAATATTTTATTATTAGCGTGATTAGATTTTAATAATTAATACCCTTTCCAACTAGGTAAGGGTATTAAATTAGTTTATTACATTTTTAAGTTTTGACAGTAACCATGCTAAATACGAGAAATGCATTTCAGTCTCTCATCTTTTTCTATCACAGTTATAATAAGACCTTTTAAAGGAGGTGTGCATTTGTTTTTGGACATGTTTTTTTTGTTTTGATATTTTTTTTTGTTAAATTAAGCCAATAATTCTATATTTTCTTTCAAATCTTCAGCATTATCTGAATCAGATTATTATTAAACATATATGTTTTAAAGATTCGTCATTATTTAAGAAATAATGTATTTTCTTATTTGTTGAGTAATTGTTGGCTATTATGATTCTTTTATAATTGTTGGTCCCTTAAACATTTAAAAACAGCAAAATGAAAGTCATATTTATATATTTATGCAATATTATATTAAATTATTTTTGTCAATTTTATTTTGCTATTAAAGTTTCATAATGCTAATTTTAACTACAAAAAATGTATGAAAATTCTCTGTAAAGCTATATTATATGGTGTAAAAAATGGAACAAAAATATTCGATTTGTACCCTTTAATTAAAGGAAGAATGTTGAACAAAATTCTTATATGTGATATAAGCTAGTTATTGTTTTTAATATATATTTAAGAATAAATTCCTGCCAACAATAAGCCAAAATATCGTTTTTGAGATACTAATGCTAAATTTTACTCTGAATCCTAAAAATCTTCTTACCAAATATTTTGTTTTTATGTCATTTCTAAATTGCATATTATGATGTCACCAAGGTCATTCTAAAGCTCGTAACCAAAGCTAAAAAGCTTTCTTATTCACTATCTTTAAAAAAACTGCTTGTAAAGCTACACAAATCATATGAAATATTCAGAAGAAGAAAAAATGCCATGAATAACTTTAGCTGTAACTTTTACATATTGATTATTTACAAGATTCCAGCTTTTGTTTCTTTTAGTTCTGAAAATTTTTGAGATGAAATGGTGTACAATTGAACGTTTTGTAAATAATTACTGTTTATTCATTGAATTAAAAATATAACTAAAGTAAATAAAATACTTCGTAATGAAAGGAAACATGTTCTTGAATTAAACATGAATGTCAAGGATTGGAATAATGCAAGTAATGGCCTAATGAATCATGTACTACTCAATTGATGATCTCTAGTCCCCAAATCAATGAATTGACACTAATATAACCTCATTGGAAAATCAAACTGAAAATAAAAACCGTTCAAGTCCTTATATGCTTGTGAATTTTGAAAATTAGATTAAACTTTTAATGCATATAAAATATTAATTATGTGATAAAGAGATTTACATTTTTATGTAGTGCCGAATTTGAATTTGCCTATGATAACATTGCTTATAATGATGTAACAAATCTAAACCAAGAGCATCCATATCTGAAAAAATATGCACTCAAATTATTATGTCTACTTAAGAGTGGCTCGAGATTTTCAGCACATTGAAATCTTTTGCATGATTATAAACATGAATGCATATTCTTCACGGACATTCTCGGTCATGCACTGATGCATTAAACAAAGAATACGAAATCAGGATGGCACGTTTACTCTCAGAGGTACATTAAAAAATTAAAGAGGCTTATAATTTATCTCAAGCAATTTTAAGATCAGTAACTGAATTACTGTCAATACCTTACTCGTGAAAAAAAGTGTTGACAGTGTGATTGACATTTTAAAGGGACATGTTGTTAATTTTGAAATCACTTCAAAGATATGTTGATTGTATTTCAATGCAAAAAGGAATTAGGTGAAGAAACAACAGATTTTCATGATATTTCTTTTTTTCTTTCTCAACCATCTTTATCATGATATTTCGACTGACCAAAAATCGCAACGTTCTAAATGTTCGACAGTTTCTCAGATTTTTACCAACAACTCATGATGTTTTTACCAACAAGATATAATTAGAAATGAAATGACAGCGCCTCATAATAAGTTTGTAAAACATTCATGTTATTGAAAACATCTTGGTCTATGATACATAAAGATTAAAGATTGGAAAGTAATGAATTGTTGTAAAGTTATATTCCACGTGCTACAAAATGCAAATGAACCTTTACTTAGCATTATGTGGAATAAATATCCGAAGGCATGTCTGCATTTTCAAATCATGTCTGCGAATTTAAATTTGATGTTTTATGAACAGTATGAAAAAACAGATAACTTCAGGAGTTTGATATCAACTTGAAGAAAATGTAATGTATAAGAAAAATAGTTTTTCAATGGAAACTCACTTCTATCAAATTTTATCATGCCAAAAAATTAATAAAACTGGTTGCTAAGAGGCAATAATGTGCGAACAAAAGAAAGGAATATAATATAAATGGGGAAATTTTTGAATTTTTAATTGATTTTTTTAAACCCTCCGTGATCAGTTAGCTCAGTTTGGTTAACGGAATTCTAAATTTAATAATTCATCAGAATAAGCGAAAATTTGAAATTATTTATTAAAAGAAAGTTATAATAAAAAGCGGTTTTCCGTTTTCTCAATATATTGCTTTTTATATAAAGAACTTGGCTGGTAAACTATGCAATACTTCAATCTTGCAAAATTCTCGAAATACCGAATCACATAATATGATACCAAATTTTGTTTAATTCTCGAGAATTTTCAGAATTAGATGAAATTCAGAGTTTACGAATCCGAAACATTTATCACAAGCATCTTTCTTTAAATTATTAATAATTTTAGTATAAAACTTTGTAACAATAAACCGGAGCTCATCGAAACCTGAATAAACCAAAAGGATATATTAAACTCGCATAATTCTTACCTGGAAAAGTTTTATAAATGTAATGGAACAATCTGAAATCTTTTCCAAAAATTAAGAAAGATTACTTTCTGAAATTAAAAAATTGTGTTCATATAAAACGCAAATTATTCGACTTGTTAAAAGAAAACATTATTTAAAGCGGAAACAGTATTATTACATTATAATTATAAGCCAAACATTGTTAACAATCAGCTATTTTAAGTGTAGAGCGGCACCTTCAAAAATAAAATATTACATTTCAATTTTTCATTTTTTTCAATTTAAAAATGTGACTTTCGTCATTTAGAGCACTTTTTGCGTCAGATATTTTTTAAGGCCCTGCTTGATCAGCTCGGCAGACGCTTATTTCAAACTCTGTTTCTCAAACAGAATTCTTAGTTTAATATTTAAATCAGAAACCGTGAAAATTTCGAACTATCAATTAAAACCGTAGTTTTGAAAAGAACAGGTTTTACGATTTTCTAATATCTTGTTTTATAGGAAGAACTCATTTTATAGCATTAACTGCGCAATATCGTCTCCCCAAATTTTGCAGAATTCTCGAGAATGTTCAGAATAGTTTTAAACTCGTAATTACAGAAACCGAAAAATGTAGCCCTACATATCTCGATAAAATGATAATAACTTTGGTCTAAAGGTTTAACGGATCTCAACGAAATACGAATAAACCAAAAGATGTTCGAACATTAATACATATAATTTTTACCAGAAAGAACATAATAAAAAAAAAAGAAAAAAAGCTGTAATTTTTCCGAAAAATTAGGAAATATTATGGTTTAAAATTAAAAAAGTTGGATAATGTCCGATTATTTGAGATTGAATTGACACATCATTTTGAACTGTGTAATTTTTATTTTAAAGGTATAACCAGAAATTCTAAGAACTCTCCAAAACACCTAGTACGGCACATGCAAAATCGAATGAAATTACATTTCGATTTTTAGAAACTTTTTATAGCTTTTTATGAGATATTTAAAAAATAAAAATTATTTTGCGTATCTTGTAGTTTTTCGAAGATCATATCCAAATATTGGACTATATGCAATTAAAGCAACTCTCCATCAGAAATTTTTAAATGACCTGACAGAACCTTTAAGCTTTGCAAACGTAATTCTTAAATTAATATGACAACAGGTTATTGCATTACAGGTTTAAATAACAACTGATTTTTGAATATGTTGTTTTATAAGAACAACTCGTCGTGCCAATAATGTTACACTGTCGTACCATTTTACTGTGCAATACCACAACCTTAGATTTTTCCTAATTCTCAATGATTTTCTGAATAAGTAGAAATTTTAGATTAATATTTAACACCACATATATCGATGAATATTGGTATAAAGTGTGTTAGCTACAATACTAGCTGCTCGTTGTGTCAGGATGGAATACTCTCTTTTTGAAAATACTAATCTTTTTATTTACATTACGAATGCATACATACACTTGGCACCCTGTGCCACTTCTACAATACTATCGATATCTAAAAACCAAAGCCAGTCCCTGACCGTCTGTTTTTATCTGACGCTCCTAGCGTTCACCTCGTGGTCTCGAGATCTCACCGCAACTGCTACTTCCCGCGCTGGACCACAGTTACTGGTCACAATTACCAGTTATAACCGCGACCTCTCGCGGTTATAATTAAACCTTACAAGTGTTTTAAAACTAAACAATAGCTCACAGAAACTTGAATGCAAAAAAAAGGATGTATGAAAAAAATAAATAAAATTACTGTCTCAAATTAAAGAATGTTGGATTTATTTGTGAAGTTAAATAGAAGATTACTGCCAATTTTAATTTCAGAAGTTATAAGCCAAAAAGTGTAAGAATTCTTCTAAAACTAATTAAAATTTTGTAGTTTCATATATATTATCACCAAACAATATTCAAAACAACTACTACAAAAGGTGATTGAACTGATGATTGATATTTTCAAGAAAAGACCACCCGTAATTAACTTTCATTATGCCAATTTATTTTTTATTAATTATTAGTTACCCAGACATATTTGTTACCTATTCGTTACCCAGACATATTTGTTAACTATTCGTTACACAGACATATTTGTTAACTATTCGTTACCTATTACCTACACCTTGTTTATCTCTGGACACACACATTTTCTCATAATTTTACGATAAATTTTAACACATTATTTTGTTATTATATGTTAATTAATTGCTAATGATTCGCTGACAGACAAAGTATTAAATAACCTTGTACATCTAAATAAGATTGACATTTTAATTTCCAATTATTTGATGATAAATTATTATGAAAAATTTCACCTACCATTAGTACCGTTTGTCCCAGGCCTGCCTGGTGTACCTGGAATTCCAGGAATTCCATCTCTTCCAGGAAACCCGTCAATTCCATCTCTGCCTGGCACACCGTCGAGTCCTGGCTCTCCAGGAATTCCATCTCTCCCGTCTAATCCAGGAAAACCTGGTGTGCCATGTTCACCTTTTAAATAATAAAAGTAATTGTTATCAACGAAACATGATTAACACACTTATAATCCGCATTTCGCATATATTTATATTAAAGAATATTCGTCTTTAATATAATTATTTCATTTGATAAATTTAACCGAATTCAGTTATTAATTAGTTCTAGTTTACAATAAGATTATTTTTTCTTTATTCTTATGGTGTTAATATTTAATAAATTATGATATAGTTATAAGCAAAAATCTTATTTTATATGAAGTCCAGTTTATACATTATATTAGGAATTAATGATCATTCAATTAATTCCACTTTTAATGAAAACAATTGCATCAATAAAATTGTTACTGAAGTTTTTAATATTAAGCTATTTAAGCTGAATACACATAATATTATAAATAAATGATTTTGAAATAATTTTTATGTCATTTAAATACTTTCATAATGATAATTTTTAATTAAAAATTAAAAGTGGAAATTTCTATAGTGCTTTTAAAATATTAGTGCTATTAACTGTTGAGAAATTTATCAACGGAATAGTTTTACTATAAACTACCCTATTTAAATTGTACATTTTAATTTATTGTTTTTTATTTTAAAATCTTCTTAAATAAAGAACATTTTTAAATATAATAAGTTATACAGAACATTTGTGTATTAGAAAAACACTGCAACTGCTAGTAATTTATGTTATAACTAAATTACTAACTTTTACAAATGAATTAAATTTTTAATAATAATTAATTTAGAGAACTATCAGACAAATGCAAAAAAATTATATAATACTTTTGTCTTAACAATAATATGGAAATAATTAAACTTCAATTAATAAAAATATAAAATAATAGTGTATGTTGAAAAGATCAAGATATAATAGTAATTATTAGTGTTGCGTATTAGCAATTACTTCTCGCATCAATTATTTTTCAATAATGAACAGATAAGTATATTTTTATATGTGGTACCTTTGGGACCAATGGGTCCAGGAATACCAATAAACCCCTGAGGTCCTCTGGGACCTGATTCTCCTGGCATTCCACGGTCTCCTCTGTCACCTTTATCACCTTGAAGTCCTGGATAACCTGAAAAAATACAATGCATTCCAATGAATATAATTTAATATGAAAATAATTTTGAAGCAATGATAAAAATTATTATGCTTAAAAGGACTAGTTTTTAGGGATATTTTATGAACATGAGATTTGTGCAAAAATGGAACTAAAAACAGTATTTTTTCTCTTTTAAAAATATAGTTTAATTAAATTTACTGAAAAACTTTAAATACGTAAAATCCACTGTTTATTTCCCCATGTTAATTTATGCCCAAATAAATTTAATTAACATTGTTAAAATCTGTAAAATAGCTGAATTTTCAAATTATGTTGGGATTCTTCTACATCACTGAATTATTTTTGCTTGAAGAAACAATTTCCAAATGAAATTTTACATTTTGCTGCCCCTGTTTAAGCGTGGCGTCTTTACTTCTTTCAATCTGCCTCTTTGATTTAGGAATCTGCATGTAGTTCTTTTTATTGCTTGCATGGTATTACCGGACTATTTAATAAGAAAGTTAATACTATCTATCCCTTAACATTGTAAGTATAACATCGTAATTATGTATTGTTAACATGTGTTAATTCTATCTGTAACTTAACATTATCTGTCAATTAGCAAAGTAACAGCATATTTTCGATAACATAGTGTTATGAAAAATACAGTATTCTTTCAATTTCTTTAAAATTATTATGCTAAAACGCCTGGTGTTTAGGGATAGTTGTATGAACATGAGATTTATGTAAAAATGGAATTAAAAACAGTATTTTTCTCGTTTAAAAAATATAATTTAATTTAAAAATTTTGTAAATACGTAAAATCCACTCTTAATTTCCACTGTTTTTTTTTTTTTTTTCCCCGATTTGATCCACTGTCAAATCCACCACCACAACAATGTTATTTATGACCAAATGAATTTAATAAAAATTATTATAATCTGTAAAATAACTGAATTTTCAACTTATCTTGGGATTATTCTACATTGCTGAATAATTTGCGCTTGAAGACACAATTTCCAAATGAAATTTTACATTTTGCAGCCACTGTTTAAAAGGGGCGTTTTTACTTCCTTCTATCTGCCTCTTTGATTTAGGAATCTGCATGTAGTTCTTTTTCATTGCCTGCATGGTATTACCGGACTATTTAATAAGAAAGTTAAATCTATCTGTCACTTAACATTTGAAAAGGGCTTCACGGATTTGAAATTCAAAGCTATTTAGTTCCTGAAAACTCTTTTTAGATAGACACACTGGGGCAAAGTAGGGCAACAACTCTGTTTTTGGAGTGGGGGAAAGGATCCTCGGCAAAAAAATCGTTTTACTGGAGCATGTTCTGGAAATGAAAAGCAGTTGAACGTCTAGAAAACCCACCTTTAACGGACGAGCTTTGAAATGTTTTCCATTAGGGGGGAAGGCCGTTCGTGACGTTTTTCTTCCCTATCCAATAACCTGAGGAGTAACGATAATGGATTATTTCCAACCACTTAAATGAATGGATGCACTTCTTCTCTTCTCCCAGAAGAACCCAAACCAGATTGGAACTTTTTTTTGAAGGGGGAAAAAAAGTATCACACCAAAAATGACTGGAAAGAGAGGAATTTTCATTTATTTTTATTTTTATTAATTTTTTTTCTTAATTCTTCTTTAACCATTTTTATTTATTTTTTAGAAAAAAAAAAATCTGATTCCACACTTTGTATTTTTATGAAGTTCCTTTTCCCATTTTAAGAATTCTCTCTTTAGAGTTTTTTTTTTACCCCTTTAAAGTATTAGTTACAGAACTTCCTGAGTGGTGCTTTCGTTTCACTAAATTAAACTGGAAGAAATCGAACTGCATTTAGCGGATGATAAAGGAGGTTGAATGTTTTAATGCTTTCACAATAGCACCGAGAAATGTTTTGCCATGCACTTAGGTTTGCAATATTTATGGGTTTGATATTATGATAGGGCTTGCTATTATAATCGATTTTTAATATGCATATTGATTGATTAATTAATAATTGGTATCACGCCAAAACTGACTGGAACAGTAGCCGAAAACAGTATTTTTCTCTTTTAAAAGGTAGTTAAATAAATTTACTGAAAACGTTTAGGTAAGTACGTAAAATGCATTGTTTATTTCCTAATGTTAATTTATGCCCAAATAAATTTTATTAAAATTGCTATAATCTGTAAAATAACTGAGTTTTCAAATTATCTTGAGATTATACTGAGTTATTTGTGCTTTAAGAAACAATTTCCAAATGAAATTTTCATTTTGCTCCCCCTGCTGCCCTGTTTGCTCCATCCTTCTATCTACCGGATTTTTGATTTAGAAATCTGCATGTAATTATTTTTTATTGCCTGCATGGTATTACCTAACTATTTAATAAGAAAGTGAATTCTATCTATACCTTAACATTGTATGTACAACATTGTAGCTATGTATTGTTAACAATGTGCTAACTCTATCTGTCCCTTAACATTATCTGTCAATTAAAAATGTAATAACATATTTTCGTCAACATAGTGTTTATGGTGGTGTTTATGGTTAACGTAGTGTTTATGGTTTTTTCGATAACATAGTGTTAAATACAGTATTTTTTCAACTCCTGTAAAATTATTACGCTTAAACGTCTGGATTTTGGGGGATATTTGTATGAACATGTGAGATTTATGCAAAAATGGAAATTAAAAACAGTATTTTTCTCTTTTAAAAAAAATAGTTTAATTAAATTTACTAAAAAAATTTAGGTAAATACGTAAAATCCATTGTTTATTTCCAACACTCTGCCCTTGTTTAAAGTGGCGTCTTTACTTCCTTCTATCTGCCTCTTTGATTTAGGAAACTGCATGTAGTTCTTTTTCATTGCCTGCTTGGTATTACCGGACTATTTAATAAGAAAGTTAAATCTATCTGTCACTTAACATTTGAAAGGGCTTCACGGATTTGAATTTCAAAGCTATTTAGTTACTGAAAACTCTTTTAGATAGATACACTGGGGCAAAGTAGGACAACAACTCTGTTTTTGGAGTGGGGAAAAGGATCCTCGGCGAAAAATCGTTTTACTGGAGCATGTTCTGGAAATGAAAAGCAGTTGAACGTCTAGAAAACCCACCTTTAACAGACGAGCTTTGAAATGTTTTCCATTAGGGGAAGGCCGTTCGTGACGTTTTTCTTCCCTATCCAATAACCTGATAATGGATTATTTCCAACCACTTAAATGAATGGATAATGGAATTATTTCAACCACAAAAATGACTTAATTTTCATTTATTTTTATTTTTATAATTTTTTTTTTTTTTTTCATTCTTTCATTTTTTATTTATTTTTTAAAAAAAATTCTCCCAGTATTTTTATGAAGTTCCTTTTCCCATTTAAGAATTCTCTCTTTCGAGTTTTTTTTTTTTTTTTTACCCCTTTAGAGTCTTAGTTGCAGAACTTCCTGAGTGGTTCTTTTCTGTTTTAAATTAAACTGGAAGAAATCGAACTGCATTTAGCGGATGATAAAGGCGGTTGAATGTTTTAATGCTTTCACAATAGCCCCAAGAAATGACTTAGGTTTGCAATATTTATGGGTTTGATTTTGAGAGGGCTATTTTTTTTTTATTATATTTTTCATTATTTATATAATTATTTATCATTATATTATTTATTTTATTATATTCTATTTATTATTATTTTATTTTATATTATTTTTTTCCATTTTTTAATAATAAAATGTTATGATTTTTTTATCAAAAAAATCTGATTCACGCAAAAAATGATTGGAAGAGAGGAATTTTAATTTATTTTTATTTTATTAATTTTTATTTTTATTTTTTTTATTTTTTTTTTTTTTTTTTTAACCATTTTTCTGGGTTTTTTTATTTATTTAAAAAAAAAAAAAAATCTGATTCCGTATTTTTATTTTTTTCCATTTAAGAATCCTGCTCTCTTAGAGTTGTTTTTTTTTTTTAACCCTTTAGAGTATTAGTTGCAGAACTTCCTGAGTGGTTCTTTCGTTTCACTAAATTAAACTGGAAGAAATCGAACTGCATTTAGCGGATGATAAAGGAGGTTGAATGTTTTAATGCTTTCACAATAGCACCGAGAAATGTTTTGCCGTGCACTTAGGTTTGCAATATGTATGGGTTTGATTTTTATGACAGGGCCTTCATCGATTTAAGAAACTATAATCGATTATATTAATCGATTTTAAGATGATAGTAACTGTTTAATGAATAAGAGAGATATATTGTCATTGTTTTTTACTCACTAATAATAATAAAATAATTTATCAGACTAATATTTTCGTAACTAATAATTATTAAATAAATATTATTAATTTATATTATTAAATTAATAAATATTATTAAAATATGATAATATATATTATTAAATAGAAATTTAATATTATAATCAATATAATTATATAATTAAATATGAAGAAAACATTTAGGATCATTTCGTAAAATTTATTTTTAATTCTACTATATGGTTTTAAATTTCTTAGAACGGATCAAGTTTCATGATATGAAATTTTGAAAAATTTTTTTAAATATATCAATTCTTTTGAGATCTTAGATTTTTTTAAAAGATTTACTATTTAAAAATGTTACTTGAAATAAAATTTTAATATTTTTCAGACTTAATCTTCTATTTTAAGAAATCATCATAATAAATATTTTTATAATAAAAATATTTAAAAATATTTGAAATTCTTTATAAATAAAAAAAATTATTTATAAAATGTTATTTTAATTTTTTTTAAAAAATTAATGAATTAATTAAATGTTAATAATTAATTTATTTTAATAATTTTAATTATTAATTAACTAAATATTTTTTAATTAAGTAAGTATTTTTTAAAATTTTTATTTAAAATTTTTTAATAAAATAAATATATTATTAAATAAATTATTATTTTTATTTTTAATAAAAATATTCATTATACATAGTTTTATACTTTTGATGTTTTCTGTTTCTATCACACATTTTTATGATATTATCTTCGAAATTTACATCTTTGTAATAAAAATTGGACTTTCCTTCAACTTGTAAGAACAATGTGCATTTAGTATCATTATTATTATTATAATATTTATGTTTGCATGTAAGAATAATAGTAAACACAATAAAAATAATTCATTATGCTTCAATTTTTCATTCCATAACAATATCTATAGTAGGTCTAAACCTAATATAAGGATATATAATTTTATATTCGGCCCGCGGAGTTATGATGCATTTCTAAAGTGGTTCGCAATATGTTTTGAGTTTGCTACCCTGCATTAACATAATGATTTTGGGTAAAATTGTTGTAGTTAAGCAGAACAGTTACTAACCATTTTTGTAATAGTTTCGCTCGTTTATTACCTTAAAATAAAAATTACATTAAGATAAATAAGCATCCTTTTCTAAATTCAAACTTGAGGAGTTCGACATAAAATATTCAAGAAATAAAGAAAATCAAAATAAATCCACAAGTATTTTCAGCCTTAAAAGCTACCTCTTACACCACTAGCGAAAAATTATCCTTTTGGTAAACTCCATTTCAGAGGAACACTTTTTTTCCCAAAATTTCTCGGATTCCAAGCACAAAAATGTATCACATAATAAATTCATTCATTTTTCTTACAAAAAAAAAAAAAAATATACTTTACCAAATAATACTTTTTAAAAACAATGACTACCAAAAAGTAAACATCAGTAACATATGGAATTTTTTTTTTGTAAAAATATACATTTTATTAGATACAAAAAATTAAAAAAAAATATTTTTATTAAGTGATAAAAAATAAATTAACTTCCAGTCATATATTTGCAAAAGTCATTTACTGGTTTCTTTCCTTCTAAAAATGTTTAGTGATTTAAAAAAACTTATTCCTTAATGGATATTTATAGTACACATATATTAAATCTTTTAAAAACTAAATGTATGCAGAAAAAAAATTGTAAAAGTTGTAATTTGAATAAATAAAAAATATATAATAAATTTAATATAATTTTCTCTATCAGTGAAAATATAGGGAAGTAATACAGACGTAATGTAACGAGGGGTTATTAATATAATGATTTTGGGTAAAATTGTTGTTGTTGAGCAGAACCATTATAAACCATTTTTGTAAAAGATTCGATCGTTTATTTCATTAAATAAAAATTACATGAAAATAAATAAGCACCTTTTCTAAATTCAGACTTGAGGAGTTCGACATAAAATATTCAAGAAATAAAGAAAATCAAAATAAATCCACAAGTATTTTCAGCCTTAAAAGCTGCATCTTACACCACTAGCCAAGAAAATTATCCTTTGGTAAACTCCATTTCAGAGGAACACATTTTTTTTCCTCCAAAATTTCTCGGATTCCAAGCACAAAAAAAAAAAAGTATCACATGAGAAATTCATTTTATTTTCTTACACGCTTCGGAAGTGTTATGTTTAGGAAAGTGTGGTGTGTGTGAGTAAGAAAACCAGGGGTGGGTAGCAAAGGACGAATCTTTTCAGTCCACACATTCTCACACCTGTAGCCTAAGGCCAAGTGATCTTGCGGAAAGCATTAGGTGCAAAAAAAAAAAAAAGAAAAAAGAAAAAAAAGAAAGAAAAACTTGGAAGAAAAACACATCAAGGAGTCGGAATAGCCTTTGGTGGACAAGGTGGAGTTCGGTTGGGCATCTCGTCCATCAATAATGGATGAGAATCCACCGCTTTATTGAATTTCCAAAGCTGCAAAAAGATTTCTCTTATTCGGTCATACAATACAAGTCCAGGCCATCGCGAAAGTATTTGGAGAAGGTTAGAAATTGGCTGGTAAGTCGGGGCAAAGTTTTTATTTTTTGTTCTTTGAAGAAACTTCTTTGAGCAAAGAAAATTTGTTTAAGAAAAAAAGTCAACACAAGGAGATTGTGCGCTTAAGGTAAAGACTTATAAAGATCCTAGTTCATTGGCTAATAAACTTTTAAGAACTGTTTCTTCATGATAAACATTGGCCAATGAATGTTATTTAAAAAAAAAAAAAAAAAAAGGTTTTAAGTGAATTGTTCGAAAGTAAATTATTATTTACGTATAATTTTTGCATTTTTATTATGTAAAGTATCACATTTTTGATACCCCATTGATAGATTATTCGCCAATCTTTGAAAAATAATTTGCTTTAAGTTAGAATATAAAAACAATTAATAATTAGAAAATAAATTCGATGAATTCATAAGTTATTTATTTTAATTCCTACTATTAGTTCACATCCTCCCTATATGTATCTTGTTCAAATTTTCAATCGTTAATAAAATACTTTTTATTCCTCCACTCTAGTTCAAATACATATTTTGAACTTGTAGTGGATGATACTTGCTGTTAACACAGTTTTTTTCAAATATTAATTCATTAATTAAATTTAAGTAATTAATTTACATTTTTTTAGATTTAAGTTGCATGCATCTACCAATAGATAGCCCCAGATGTAAGAGGAAAATTTCAACTTTTCTTGTAAAGGACTTTCTGCAATATAGTGAAAAAAATGTAGGAATTGATTTATAATTTTTTTTATATTACTTGATTTTAAATAAAGGTTTTAAGTCAATTGTTGTAAAGTAAATTCAAAACATTAGATGTTTGATACCTCGTTGAAACAATATTTGCCAATCTTTGAAAATAATTTGCTTTAATCTAGAACGTAAAAATAATTAATAATTAGAAAATAAATTCAATAAATTCAAAAAGTTATTTATTTTTATTGTTCTTTATTCTGATATTTAACGTAAAGATATCAATTTCTTAGACGTAAATAATCTTTAATTAATTATAATTTTTATGTGAAAATATTAAACCAAATAAAATGATTAAATTGTATTTCAAAAGAGTTATTGACATATAAAATAATCATTTATGCTTAAAAATATTACTTTTTTCTTAAATGTTATAATTCTAAGAAAACATTTTAAATTGTTTCAAACAAAATATATATGCAAAGAATTTGATAACATATTCACTGTCATAAAACTATTTTGTTTTTTGTGTGTTATAATATTAAACTTATTCAGTAAACTTAAATTGACATTCTTGAAAATATAGTACAAAAAAAATACAACAAAATATATTCATAGTTTTAAAAATAACTTTTAAAAAATAATTTGAATTTCTTCCTAACATATTTTCAATGGCGAGAATCCTCAATCATCAGTGATTATCTCTTGCTTCTGAAAAGGGAAAGT
Source organism: Caerostris extrusa (assembly GCA_021605095.1). Taxonomy (NCBI): domain Eukaryota; kingdom Metazoa; phylum Arthropoda; class Arachnida; order Araneae; family Araneidae; genus Caerostris; species Caerostris extrusa. The sequence goes on from BPLR01015857.1 coordinate 16,712, forward strand.
CGGCCATATTGGAATGAAAACTTAATTAAAATATAGTATATCGAAAAATATTTAAGGGAAGAATCGTTTCTAATGAGTTCGCATTCATTAATTCTTAGAAGCGCGTGTCATCTCTACTGGTTTATCAGGGTTGCTACTTCGAATTCCGATCTCTTTCAAGTCATAACTACGGTGGAAACTCGCCTCTCATGGATGTAATTAGTAAACTTGAGTCATTTGCATAGGTCTTTCAATGTTTTCTTCAGATTTATCATAAATCGAAATGATTTACTAGCAAAGCAAATTCGATTGTAAAAATAATGAACGAAAAGATAAAAACTGAAGTTTACATAAAACTGCAAACTTAAAAATCTTCTTAAAAATAATATTTTAAAAGCAAATTTATTAACTAAAATATATTCATCATCAATTAAAGAATTGCATTAATAAATCCATTACGATATACATTTATAACGACTATTCTAAATAGTAGGAATAATTATTAATCCCAATTATTAATCGTAGTGTTAAATATTGTTAATTAAATATCTTTATTATTAAATCGTTTATTAGTTTAGTTGACTTTGACTAATGAATTTTTATTTTCTAATAACCTGATTCCACTCCTACCTATGTCACATTGCAAAAAGTTATAATAAATATAAAATATATATATAAATAAATCTCTGTTTTTCTATATATTTATATACACTATAATATTTTTGAAGGGTATATATTGAAAAATAGGATATATTTATATGTATAGTAAAGAGAAAGGCTTGATATTTTACATCAATATAATAATTATTCCAGAAACACAGTTCCAGTCAAATGCTATAAGAGTCACCTTTATTTACTTGGGTTGCCTCCCGTAGTTCAATCATTTCTACCAACATCATAAATTGACCACATCACTTTCACCCCATTGTCAAGCGATTTTCTTATTTGACCACCTTGTTTCTTTTAATCCAGTTGCATGTTTTGTTTCAAATAGTGACATATAAACATTTTATGTGTAATTCATATATGAGGTATATAGAGACATAGAATAGAATGGTATATAAGATCTAGTATTTAAATTGCCAACGGCCATACCATGCTGAATATACCGGTTCTCGTTAGATCACCGAAGTCAAGCATCATTGGGGCGCGGTCAGTACTTGGGTGGTTACCACCTGGGAACACCGCGTACCGTTGGCATTCACAAATTTGGGACCTGAATGGCCGAGTGTCTAGCGCTCGGTGCCACAAATTTCGGGTTCGAATCCCGGCGGTGCCAGGGATGTTTGTAGTGGTTCGGAATCCACTTTAAGCCGTAGGTCCCAGTCTCCTATGACTGTAAGAGCGTCACGGAGCCAAAGTGAGACTTCTACCCTACGGGTGCTCCGTCACAACAGAAGCAGCTACTTTCCCCTTCAATCATGAGTACGTATGGGCTCGTGGGCTTGGCCAGCCAAGTGGGATAAGAAACAACAACAAAACAACAGTATTTAAATTTCTCATCCGAATGCTCAGTTGTGCAATACTTTAGTACTCTTAGTTGGTTTGATATCTTATTATTCAGATATCAAAGCAACAATTAAATAGGCTGTAGTTGCATTAAATAGGCTTTGATTATTTCTAATGTGACTATCATAATTTTTCATTCCAATACTGTATATCTCATTCAGAGACTTTTTGAATTGACAAGACTTTTTAAAACCCCTATTTTCATTCCCAGACCCTTAAAAATTGTAAAATAAAATTATCTTGATTCTCTACAACGAGAGGAAAAGTGTTTCTGTCTACAGATTTATCATTATTATTCCCGGTATTTAAGGTTCGGCATTGCTTTCCAAGTTTTAATTATAATAATTTTTATTTATTTACGCTGCACAACCTGGCTGCTCCAAATTTATTTCCTTTATTGTGGTGACTTTTTTTATTTTTCTACACAATTAAATATATGTAATATTACTAGTATTCATACAAATTTAAAAGTGAATAGACAATAAATAAATAAATTCATTAATTGTAAATTGTGAAAAAATCAAACAATAAATTTAAAATAAATGCGAATTATGAGAAACAAACTGTACTAGAATACGTGAAAAATTATGATTGATTTGAATTTTTGTAACAATTTATAATAAAAATAGTTATATAATAAAAATATAATAAAAATAAGTTTAATAAGTTAATATAATAAAACTAAGTGAATATAATAAATATTTTTTTAATTAAAATATATTTAAATTAGTTAGTAATTTTTGACATTTCATGAAAAAATATAATGAGTTCAGTGAAAAATTAAACTTTTAATAGTTTATGTTTTACTGTTTGCCACAGAATAATTGCTATTGTTATTTGCTAAGATAATTGCTATTGTTATTAACTAAGATGCGTTTAATTGCTAAGATTGCACAAAATAATTTATTATATATTTTTGTGAACATTAAGCAAATTCTGTTAAAAGCAGTTAATTAAAGCGCATTATAAAAAAATGCTTGATTTTTTGGTAATTTATCAGATAAAAACAATAATTAAAATGTGAAAAAAATTGGACTTTCATTATATTTTAAATTATAATAAACATATACATAAAAATTGCAAAACATTACTTGTTTAAAATACATAGATATTATTTCACATAAATGTATAAATTTTAATAAAAATACAAAATTGCTAATATTGTAGTCTCTATTAAAAAATGAGTATTCTTTTTTATTTTGACAATTTTTATATAGTTCAACTATTTTTAACTTATTTTAGAAATATTATTTAATTTTAATAAATGGCTATTATTTAAATAAAATTTTATTACTTCAATTTCTTGTAAAAATAATTTCTTATTAATACACACCAAAGTGTGCTCAAAATTTATATTAAAAACTTTCAAACAAAAACTTGCAGCCATATTCTTTATTAGATCAAGTGATGACAACAATTTTAACTTTTTAAATGATTGAAACATTATTCAATGTTTTTTTTTTTAGAATTAGTTTTACAGTCAATATTGAGGAAATATTGCAGGTAAATATATTAGAACTATCATTTTATATAAAATCGTACTTCCGGTTCACAAACTCTTCTCCAATAGCAGTTAAATTAACAAATTTTAGTTCTAAAAAATATAGAAGCAAACTGTGAAGATATTTAGATAGCTTAAAAGTATAAGCGTTTCAAAAATGCAAACATTTTAAAATCTATATTTTGGTCGAAAATCGCATTTTTAAAAGTGTTCGTGTACCTTAAATAAAAAAATGTAGAATTTTTTTTTATGCCTCTAGTTTATATCTTCTCCATAGAAAAATAAAGCCTTTTAAAAAGTACATTATTTTTTTAAATTGGAACTATTTACATAAAACTGTAACGATTTAGATAAAATATCTAAGTATCATAATAAATTTATCATCCTAATTATTCTAAATTTATCGTCAATTCATCTCTCTTGGATTAACTGATTGTTTGCTCTAGAAATATGATGTTATTCCATAATGAAGATTACATTAATAAAATTGAGCCCCCAATTTATTGTATTATCTAAATAACGCATTAATTGAGAATGTAAAAGATAAATTTTTAAGCTATATTCTTTTCTGTTTAGCAGTAATTTGCTTTGAATTCTTAAATAGCTCTTAGAACAAAAATGTTTCAATTTGACTTTCTTTCCACGATAAAATGGCAATTTAGATTTTATCATAATTAAAACTGCTATGGCATAAATTTATAATTATTTCATATTATTCAATATTATTAAATTATTATTGATGATATAAATGATCAAAATAAATAAGGAATGTTTTTATTATGATGATAAATTGATTTATTAATTTAAATTAATGGATTAATTTCTAAAATAAATGCATATTCGATTATGATATTTGGCTATATTAATTTTTTTTTACGAAAAGATAAAAAAATTATTTTTACTTAAAAATTCTTAATATAACTTTTGTTATTTAGGAAAAACAAAAACTTTATTTAATACATAATTATAATAAGCATGTTTTAATAAAAATAAAATTATAATAAGGATACAAGAGAAAATTTGAAACTTCTCAGAAAATGTCATTTTAATCTTATAGAATAAAATTATTCATAAAATTGAGGCATGCATAAAAAAAATAATATCCATTATGCATGCCGGAAAAGAAGAAGACGAACTTTAAAATACTAAAACATTTACTTGTGAAAAATAATTTAATTTATAACTTATGCTAAGAATTATTTAAGAAATCTTTTATAAAAATTTGTTACTTTCTTATTATTTAATACAAGCCTTAAAACATAAACTGTAAAAGTTTTCCTTTACTTAGAAAATAAACTATAAATGCTTTTATATTTTAATTATTTAAATAAGAATAAAAAAGGAAAAGTATTTTGTATTAATATCCTTTTTCTTCATTATTTCAATTTTTATTATTTCTATTTTCTTCACTTTTGATTTTATTCACATTCTTATTTTATTGACTGTTTTATTTTATCAAAGATTTTTTTGAATGTTTCAGTTTTGTACAGGCAATTCAGTAAACAAAATGAAAAATTAAATCAAAAATGAAAAATTAATATTCACAATTATAATTTTAAATAGAAAATGCCTTTTAAATTTTATCACATTTTTTATCATAAACTATATCCTGGTGCAAGTTAAAGCAAAATAAAAATTAAATTATAAAATATCACATCTTAATTAAATCAATTAGTAAAATTTTAAATTAATAACAAATTCCTAAAATTTTTATAATAGTTTCAGCATGTTCTAGAAAGAGAAATGTATTAACAAAAAGTAAAGAGGGTTTTTAATTTTAAAACTTTTATGTGTCATATAATATTTAAATTTAAATTTAATTAAAACAATAATGGTCGATTAAATTATTTAGTAAACTTGTATTATTTTAGTTTGATTATAATCTAATAAAAAATACGAAATTATTAAAAACACAGTTTTTAAGAGTTTTGGAGAAGGAAACAACAAAGAAATATTTAACACTATAAATGAAATAGAAAAAAATATATAAAATTAATGAAATAGAAAAATGAAATCATTAAACAATATTTATTTTTATTAGTGAGATATTTGCTTCTCCACTCTTTCACTTAGCGTTTGCAAATCGATGTCAATTTGGTATTTGTATATCGTAATTGGTGTTGCTGGTTAACGTCCGTTATGTTTGAGCGTGTTTTGTGCTTAGTCAATTTCATTTTCGAAAAAAAAAAAAAAAAAAAAGCTTCGCAAGTGTAAGTTGTATTCGTGTAAGTTGAATCAAAAGCGCTAACAACTTCAACTAAGAGTCTAGTTAGCTTGGCTATCAACTATTAACTGCTCGTATCTAGGGATGGACACTGCGTCACTGAGGACACTTAAAGTGAAACATAGAATTCCAAGATGAGTTCGCAGAATATAATCAATTCGCAGTTCGAACTCATAACTTAAATTCCTATATTCACAGGCAATATCTATCATATATTCACAAGAATATTATTTTAAAATCAAAGTTAATTTATTTTTTTTTTCAAAATTTTGACAGTTAATTTTTGAATATATGTATGCACACATGATATTTTTTTGCCATTTTCAATAAAATGGCCAGTATAAAAAAATATTTTGTAAAAGTGGGGTAAATTTCATGAGCCGAAAAAATATTCAAAGCGCGCTAGTTGGCCTCCCCTGGCGTAGAACTTCAAATAAATTTTACCAAGAAATCTTAAAGTATTGCAAAATATTTTAAAATAATTTGCTACAGAATTTTTAGTATGTGTATTTAAAAAATTAAAGAAATTATACCTTCCAAAAGAAATACAAATAGTAAAGTTTGCCAAAAAATTACTTAAAAAACTACTGTGTTTAAAACTTGTTTATTATATATCATTAAGAAAATTTTGTAATAATTTAACTCATGGAGAAATGATTAAGTTTCTTTCAATTACAAAAGAATTGGATTTCTATTAGCTGATTTCATCAATTGGCTTTGAATCAACTAATTGCTTGTATTTGTCAAATAATAATTGCTAAGCATTTACAAAAAAAAATCCTGTAAAATTACTTCCATAATCACATTGTATATATCGCTACATATTTTACCCAAATCATCCAATTTGCTAAGGGAGATGATGAAATTAATAATTAATTAAAATATTAACTATCATCAGGAATTACTGAATATATTTTGAATTTAATTCAATGTTTTTAATCTGTTTTTCCCATCCCATGAATAATAAGAATTTTAGCGAAATACTTATACCTATAGAATTCCAGTTCAAATGCCAAAAGCATTTAAATCACTATTAAAATTTTAAATCGAATGTGTTGCATTTATTTAAGTTAAAACGAAATGTATATTTTTATGAAAAAGTAATTATCTAAAACAAAACTAAAAATTTCAAGCAGTATCAACTTTGCATTAATAAATTTCATATTTTGAAATAAAATTAATTATTGCGAACAAAGTACATGTAGCAGTTTGAATAATGTGAACTCCAGTCTAATAAATAATATTATCTATAACTATTATCTTAGAAAAGAGACTATTTTACTTACATATTACATTACATTATATTTACATATTAGTGAATTTGTAATTATTTTTAATTTTCGTAATTTTATTTTACCTGGAAATTTTTATATTATTTTGGCTATTGAATGTGATAATGTTTCTTGTAGAATTGGGAATACTTCTTTCTTCATTTACGACTACATTTATCTGACTTTTGTATATTCTTTTAGAGGTTTTTGGACAATTCATTCTTTATGAAGTTTTGATCTATTCAACATTGCTATATTCATGTGGCTATTGAATTTGGCCATTCTTATAGTATTCCAATCAATTGCTTCATATATATCTTGCATTACTAAACATTGGCATATTCTGAGTTTATTCATCCTTTCTCGAATGTTCACACATGATAAGTTGAAATTTGCAAAGCAGATTTCAGCATTTTTTTAATATATATATATATATTATATCTTTAGGAAATGGGAAGCTTTTAAAAAAAATATTTACCTGGCAAACCTGGTGATCCTTTTTCTCCAGCTGGGCAATGCTCTTTAACAGATAAGCAAAACTCTTTCAAGACTGGAACCTGCAAAATAAAGAATAATTTTCATTAATATATATTATGTAATGGCTAAAAATAAATTGATGGTATTTTTCACAAATAAAATCTCCTTTGTTCTCACCGCTATGCTGGGATGGAACATTGATTAATCATCACTGCATTATCCTAATGTTCTTTGTTGACAGGCCTACGTATCAATACGCAAATGAAGTCATTAATTGAAGAACAAAAAGACGGGGAAATATACATTATACTTGGCATCGCGATAGAATTTTTCCATCATACATATATTTATTTCTATAAATTGAAATCCATTTAGATTTTTTTTTTTTACTTTGTTTATGATCATTCACTTGGGTATAATAATGGAAATATGAAAATATAATAATCATAAATAATAATCATAAGAATTTCCAAATGACGTAGTTAAAAGTTTCCAAGAAATAATATTTTGACCATTTAAAAAATATACAAAAACTATTTTGTGAATACATTTTGGAACAATAATAAAAGTACCTTTACATTATAACCTCGCATGAAATAAAGATTAAAAATTAAAGTTTTCAGCAAATGACTTGTGCAAATATATGAATAGAAGTTATTTTATTTTTTACAACTTCAACTTTATTTTTTTATAATTTTTAGTATTTTTCTAAATTTTGTATTTAATAAAATCTAGTTATTGACTTTGGAAAGTGTAAAAGGAAAAATATAGTTTGTCATAAAATTATACATTTAGAAAATGTATATAGTTCCTAACAAATCTACAAATAATTTTTACCTTATAAATTGCAAAAAGTTTAAACAGATATATAATCTGGAGAAAATTTCAAATTACATTATGAATTACTAGAAATAACAATTTTTATTTAAATGCTTTTATCATTTTCATTTATTTTAGAATTTAATCAAGCATAGCCATTAAAATTTAGATAATGAGCATTTCTGTATTCTAAAACTTCTTAGTTATTTAAACTCTAAGTTTCTAAGTTTTCTGATACAATCAAAATTTTCTATGCTTATTGTATTGATGCATTTACAAGAAAAACTAAAAAAAATTGCTATAGAAAAATAGCCATTTTTTGGCAACATTGATGGCCTATAACTATTAACGTTAAATGCTTTTATGCTCATAATGAACTTAATATCTTAAATAAAATAAAAATTGTATTTGCATTATATATCTTATTAATAATGATTTATTTATGCTAAAGGAAGAATGAAATATAATTAACTAGTTTAGTTCAAATACATTTTATAGAAATTCATTTAATTGTAAATAAATCTTAAATGCAATGTAATAATATTTATAATTCTTTTAATAACAACAAAAAGTGTTGAATGATGCAAGTGTATTTTCTCTTTCAACATAATAACAATCTGTATTTTATATAAATAACTAGTGTTTCTTTCTCTTATCTTAACTATTGTTTCTCTTCTGTTATCTTAACTACTGTTTATCTAAACTACTGTTCTTCTTTAACTACTGTTTCTCTTCTCTTCAACTGCTGTTTCTTTCTGTTTTTTCTTATTCATTTTGAAATTTGTTGCTTCCATAGTTGAAAATAAAAATTACTTATTAATTTTATAGGAAACTATATTAAGTTATATAAATAAACGTACATCGTACATCTTATTTACAATAAATGTATGTCTTTACATCTTAAATGGTAAAAATATGTATATTTTTTTAGAAATAATTGTTTTACATTGTTGATACAGGCAATTGTTAATCGGAATAATAAGAGATACTAAATTATTATTTAAAGTTGTATATGAGATGTTTTTTAAGTTGTTTAAAGTAAAATTATTGTTTATATTTGAAAAAATAGACGAAGTGTTTTTTTTTAACACTATTATCTCTTATTCCTAAAAAAAAAAAATTATAAATTTTATCAAACGTCATGAAACTGTTTTATTATCATTATGAATAAGCAAATATAAATCAACTGAAAAAAAAATAATGTTCTACGATTAATCTTTAATGTAAATACGCCAAATTTATTTTTATATGAAGAACAAAACAATTTTTAAATTGAAAAAACAAACTTTTTAGTATTTAATAAAGATTAATGTTATTACTTCTATAAAAAATATTAATTGTTTTACGATTCATTTTTTTTTAATTTAAAATGATTAATATTTTTTTAATTTAAAACAATTAATATATTTTAATTTAGCTCATAACACTGTTATGTAACAAATTAAGAATTTAAATCTAGTATGTAATATTGTAACGTAATGCTCAAATACTATGCATTAACAGTTTATTGTATGACTCCTCTGATATTTCCTCCTTATTGAATAAGAAAAGGATGAAAACAAATAATAAAATTAATAATTTGTAAAAAAAAATAAAGATTTGTTAAAAAAAAAAATAGTAAATTTTGGTTAAATACAAGAAATAAATTTATAGTAGAAGGGCAGTGTGTGCAAAGTGAGATGTAGGAATAATCGATCCTTTGTATAAGATAACAACGTTGTAATGCACGATTGACACCATATTTTTTAGGCTAGTATAAAGCTGAGAGTTATTTTTGAGTATTCATGTCTATTTCTTCGTCAAGCTCTTCTTTGATTGATGAATAGTTTTTGATTAATAAGAATGGGTAGAAAGGCGTCAACCTAAGTCTGTTTTAGATTATTAATTTTAAATATTTTGGAGGTATGGGTCAATCAATGCGATGTTTTAAGCCATATCTTATTTCTAACAACACTACCAAGTCATCATACGATGCATGGGTCAAATCTATATGTCATATCTTATTTCTAACACTCCCAAGCAACCGTTTGATCTAGTGTGGCAACTATACGATGTGGTGTTTTTCATAAAAATTAAAATTAGCTGGCTACCTTTTAAGCGGAATACACATGGAAAATTATGATATCCTTGCAATATTGATCACAATAATTGTATCCTATACTTCACATTAGACTTAATCCATATGGCTACTGAAAATTATATCACATGTCCCTTATAGATGTCTGACATCCATTCTTCACTTAGTGATGGATAGGCAGAATTCCACTATCCCCTATACTGGTGGCTTTCAATTACATTGTAGGCTTGGCTGAATGTTACATTCCCTCGTCGAAATGAGATGCTTATAGAAAAATTCTACCTTATTGCATAGGTATCCAACCTTTGTGTTCTCTCCATCAATATGTCGAGATGTTTCTGAACCCAATTATCTAAAATTAAGGATATTAGCATCAATTACTTCTTGCGAAAAAAAGAGTGTCCCAATGTATCAAAGAATGTCACAATGATGCATTCAGAGTTGTAAAAATCGAAATCGAGAAATATCAATGCATCTTTAAAATGCGAGCTTACAACACGTCAACCATCAAAAAAATCTGCCATCTAATCAAGTAAGGAACTTGCTTTCATCAAAATGTCAGATAACTTGCTCCTGCACCATGTTTATCACATCCTCGCACTGCAGGATTCTATTATATACAACAAAAGGAAATTTGAGGAAATGAGGTAAATTTCAAGTGCCAAGATGAGAATTTTCCTTTTCTTAGCCAATAAAGCTGTGGGGGAAAGTAAAGGACGTGAGTAAGATCGAAAGAAGAGATTTTATATTCAATATTTCTTCTTATACGACAGTCAGTCAAAACGGTATTGGGATTTCGTTATAACTTCTTATTACCACAATATAAATACACATTTACGTAATCCCTTTCAAAATATTCTCCTTACATTTACTCCACAGATCCTGCTATTGCTGGAAACAATGTTGAAGGTCTTGATGTGGTAATTAACAAAATTGAGCCATCGTGTTGGTTTTGATTCCTTCTAAAGTGTCAAAACGGTTACCTTTGAGGTTCATTTTGATTTTGAGGAAGAGCCAGAAATCCGATGGTGCTAAATCCGGCGATTAGGGAGGCTGGTGGAGGAGTAGAAAATCTTTTTCTGTTAGCCATGTCTGCCCAACAATCGATGTATGGGAAGGAGCATTGTCGTGATGCAGTTATTATTCTCCTTGCCATTTGGGGGGAAATTTTCTTCAAATTACCTCCCTCTGTTTATCCAAATCTTGCACGAACAAACGATGGTTAACAGTTTGTACAGCTGTACAAATTCATAGACCACCACACTTTCATTGTCGAAGAAAGTAATGAGCCTTACTTTTATTTTAGATTTCCCATGATGCCATTTCTTTGGTCAAGGAGGTTGATATTCTGCATCTTTGTCTCTGGGTCATAGAGTACACCTAAGTCTCGTAACGATTATCTCAAGAAAAGTCTATCCTCTGTGCTTTTTCAAACATTCGACAGCATTCGAATTGCCTGTTATGAATTCCAGTAGTAAAAAATATAGTGGTAGTAAAAAAAAATCAATTTATTATATTGTGGTAATAAAGAGTAACACTGAAATTCGAAGAACGTTTTGACTGTCATTCGTAGAAAGAAGACTATGAAAATAAAAGTCAAGAGAGACGGGAAAAAAATTTTAAAAAGTAGAATAGACGAACAGCGAGAATAAGAAAAAAAGTTGAGAAGGAGGAATAAACGAAAGAGAGAAGAACTTATCTCCAGTAAGAACAGAAAGGGATAGCAAAAGATCTCCGTCAACGTGCTTAAAAAACTTGTTAAAAAATATAACTAAATTACTGAATGAAACCGATAATTGACAACAGACGTGTCCTGGGTATCTAGACCTCTACGCTCTTCCACAGAGCTTCATGACTACCACCAAGAAATGAATGCATATTGTGAATGTAATAAAAAATATCCATTATTATTATACATACTTTGCACTAAAATATTTTTTCAATATAATTAAAATTTAGTTTTCATTTCTATAAAACTATTTCCTCTGAAATTTAAGCAAAAACCAAAAACAACCAATTCATATTGTAGCAGTTGAAAGCATGAAAAAGGATGAAGGTTTGAGTTCCGCGTTGTCATATGTTATTACCGTTTTTAAAATGAGGATAGAGATACTCCATAGCTATTATGACATCAAGTCTGGCAATTGAATAATTTGGCAAAAGAATTTTCAGATTTTCTCTCATGCTAATTACCCCTGATCTAAAACAATATACTCCTCCCCTATTTTCCCAAGCGTATTACGTGCTACCAAATGATTTTCAAAATGATCTCGATTTTCAAACTTAAGCAAAAGCCAAAGAACCGATTCATAGTGCAGCAGTTGAAAGCATGAAACAGGATGAGTGTTTGAGTTCCGTCGTTGACATGTGTTGTTATTACTGCTTTCAAAAATAGGATAGGGATACTCTATAGTTTTTATATCATTAAGTATGAGTATTTCGTATTGAAAATTGAATTGTATGGCGAAAGAATTTTCCGATTTTCCTCATATTAATTACCTTTGATCTAATACAATATTTTTATTTGTTCTAATGCAGGCTGGCAAACATTTAGACAGTTGTCTTGGATGCCTTAAGGGAAGCGCTGCGCCGACGTTGCTCACTTAGCTCACACCCCTCTCCTAGGTATTCACACTAGCTGAATACCTAGGAGGTGCGTGTAGCTTGAAGATAAGCTATGGACTCGGAAGAACAATACCCCTCAACGCTCTACGATCCTGTTAGATCGGAACCTACAGTTTAAAGTAGATTCCGAACCACTACAAACATCCAGGGCACCGCCGAGATTCTAACCCGAAACCTCTGGTACCGTGCGCCAGAGTGCTAGCCACTCGGCCATTCCTGCCCCGTCTAACACAATATACTCCTCTCTATTTTCCCATGCGTATTACGTATTACCAAATGCTTTTAAAACATCGAATTAAGCAGCTGATTTTCAAAATGCACACCAAACTCAATTCCTAAGATTTAACTTACGGCATCATAATTTTGAAAATTATACTCGCAGAAAACTGATATCACAATAATTATCATAAAATTAGAATATACCGATCATCATAATTGAAACGGATGTATTGAAACCGAGGTAAACAAGAACGTCTTGAGGAAGTCTTCGGGAAGATGATTCTACCTAAACCAAATCGGTCGAAACAAGACACAAAGCAGAAAGCGCAAATACGTGTTCCGTTAGAGTCAAGTTTCCTTGTGGGTTTAACGACAGTGTCTACTGATTGAAATCAAATCTCACTTTGCGACGCGCTGACTTTGGCCTCCACTGGAGAAGGGTGGACGAAGGCTTCATGGACTGTAATTCGAACACGCTCCGAGGAAGCTTAGTCGCCGATAATTAGAAAGACGTATCCTCCAAGGGGATGGTCTGCAGCTCGGTGGGCTTTGTTAACTGAGCACCAAACCAGAGAAGAACTTAACTTGCGGGACGATAAGAGACCTCCTCAGGGTATTTCTGATTGAGGAGTAGTTATTTTCGCTGTAAAGGGTATTACGCAAACGTAAGTGCTGCTGCCATGCATCATGTTAACACGGCAATTATAATATTTCACATGTAAATTGTGGTTGCAGTATGTTATTAGTAAAGGTAAGGCAAAATTACTGCGGGGTATATTCATTTATGCTATGAATAATCTTAATTATAATACATATATCTTTTTTTTTTTTTTTTTAAAAAAACTGATTTTATAAATCTCATTTTTCGCATTTATGCTTGGTTAAATTGTTGAGTAAGAAGAAATTATCACATAACTTTAAATCAAATTTTATATTATGAAATCAATAAAAAAATTAATATATATTGCTGTCGTGTTATTATCATTTCATAAAATCAATAGAATTTTTCACAATAGTCTTATGTTTTTAGAATTCTGAAATAAAAATGAGATACTTTTTAAAGAAAAATGATTAAAAAACATCAAAACTACAAACAAAATAATCAAGAAGAAATATATAACAGTATATTAAAAACAGTCCCTGAATTATAAGCGAAAATATTATAAGTACCAATTGTATAATATCAATTGTATTATCAATTAAGTGAAAACTTATACTTTTAAATTAAAAAAGATGCAAAAGAGAGAATATATTATCGTTATATTATCTATTATGATTAAAATTATATATTTATTTTTCATGGTTAATGAGTTCATTCTATATCAAAGGGTGTTTAAAAATTGAACGTATCATATTTTCCATAAATCCAATATGAATTTTCGAAATTTGCAATTTAGGGAAGTAAAAATATATTGTACGGAAGAATGTCAAATGTTGTAACCAATCTTAGTATTTAAAATAATCCTGCAAGTTTTATAATTTTTCACTTCTTTGAATATTGACTAGTTGATAAAATCGCTATAATATAAAAGTGGCAAGTAACAAAGAGATAATTTAAGTAAAAGATACAATATTCTAATATATGCGAATGATTTGCTTTTCAAAGCTTGTTCGCAAAGTAGGTAAGATTAAAATGATCAATTGTTATTTTATACAGTCCAAATCAGGGGTAGCATACTCGCAGCCCACATTGAACATTTTACGGCCCATGTGATTTATCACACTTTTACAAAATATATTTATTTTATAATGGCCAAAGTAGTGAAAACCAATGTATAAAAAGATACATTATTTGTGCACTCATATATTCGAAAACTGACTGTCGAAATTATGAGAAACAATTAACTTTGATTTAAAATAATATTCTTGCGAATATATGACAGATATTGCCTGTTTTATTTTTTTTGAGTTTGCAGTTATGAGTTCGCAGAATAAAATTTAATTATACTGATGAGTGGAGAAACAAATATCGCACTAGTAAAATAAATATTTTTTAATGATTTCATTTCATTTCATTTATATTTATATATATTTTTACAGTGTGCGTTTAGTATTATTATCATTACATTATCTATGTTTACATGTAAAAATAATAGTAAACACAAAAATAATAACTCATTATGTTTAATTTTTTTCTCTCCAAAAAAAAAATGTCTGTAGTGCATCTAAATCTAATATGGGGATATATAATTTTATATGAGGCCTGCGGAGTTACTTATGATGTATTTCCAAAGTGGCTCGCAAGATCATTTGTGTTGACCACTCTAGGTTTAAATAAAAAGAAAGATTTTAAAACGTGTTTGAGACGACAATAATAGCACTCGTACTTAGTATTGTTTGTAGATCTTGTTATGCGAAGCAGAAAATGGAAAAGCCAAGCAAGCTAAGGCCAGTTACTGGAAGACTACCAAAACGTGACAGAGTATGGTCGCGACAGGATTATAGCATAACTGAGTCAGATTGTTGTTCTGTTATGTGCTGCCCTATCCTGTTAATATCAGTATTAAATCTATGGCTCTAACAGATGCATACAGAACGTTGTGTGGGATGTCAGTTGGTCCTGATCACTGACATCTGAAAGCATACCCGTGTTGTCTGCATAACCTTATGAGATCGTACAGATATGTCAAATATGTGTTTTACTGGAGAATGAGGGTCAACAGCCCCAGTACCTTAGGACTCATCAGCATGTCTCATTAACGCATATATAGAGCTGAAGCCGTATTTAACTCTGCATCCTTGTCTATCATCCAAACTATGTTTGATTAGATGACCAGCCGGATTAGAGCTGTTATTATTGCCAAAGGTGGGTATGTAATGATTTCTACAAGTTTCACACCTCAAAATTATATCTAAATTCAGACATATCTTCCTCCTACCGCACTGTATGTATGCAGTAAGTATGATTGTGTATTTTTTCATCTTTTTTGACATGATAATTTTAATGGCCATCGTTTTAGATTTCTATATATATTTAGCATAAGAATAACTTATTTATTGAAAACTACATTAAAAACATTTTTAAATGCCTATTTTCTTAAGCTTAACAATTTTTTTTTAAAATTCATCGTCCATCAATTTAATTTTCTTAAAGCTCTAATATAATAAATTCGACAATACTGAATTAATCTTTATATACGAGTATATTGTTGTCTTGCTAATATTTATTGATATTGTTGTCCGAAATTACATTATCAGGCTATTATAAGATTTCCAGAATTTACAGGTATCATTCAGCTAATTCATATAGATAATAGGTTAAAAATATAATGTTCATTTTAATATATAAAACCAAAAATCACACGTATTAACCATATATTACAGCTAGATAAAAGTTTGTTCTGTCTATTTTTTATCAATCGTATACATGAAAAATGAACGCTGGTAAAACACCTTCCAATTTTACAGGAGAGTTGATGAATATTTAATCATTTAAAACAAAACGCCATAAAATCAAACCATGGTTAATTCACCAATTAATTTTTCAAATATTTTTTGTTAAAAAACACAAAATCTTTATCTAATATAGTAAACCGCAAAACAGAATTTTTTTGAATTAAGTAAACATTAGTAGATGAATTTTTTAAGTTCTTGAGATAAGTCATGTAGGTTTTTGCTATTTTTCTGACTTCAAGATCTATTTTAAGAGATAAGTAATTTTTTATTACAGTTAAATTTTTATTACAGCATATTTATATAATGGATATTGTTGCGGGAAATAACTTTTCTACAATGAAAAGGAGGACTTAAATAGACTAAAGAAAAAAAAAATAATACAAACAAAAGAAAAATTTATTCAATGCAAAAAAAAATTATTAAATATACCTTAAAATAATAAAGTATACAATAAAAACATGTGACATTTTATATTGTAATTATGCTTGAATGCCTAGTAATTATTATTTAGATGAATACTTTTCTATTGAATTGATATTTTTCATTAATGTGTCATTTTCTAACAACATATTAAAAATATCTGAACAAGAAATATTCCGAATTTTACGACATGTGCTGCAACTAGAGTATCAGCATTCATTTCTGATTTCTCACTTGTCATTTCTAAATTTTTGTGCAAAAATCCTTTTGTGCATCATCAAACAACTGAAAAAACCTTTCAACTAATTCCTTTTTTTCCAGGGCAACTCAAAGTAAACTGAACAAAAAATAAAACGATTTTCACACAGAATATGTTAATCTTTCCACCCCTTTTATCAATTTCAATGTATTTATTCTTCCATTGTATTATTTTTTTCCTAATTTAGCTATGCATTCAATCTTCTAATTTAATCAAAGCGTCTATTTTAATGTCTGGCATTTCCTTAGATAAAATTCTCAACACAAGAATCAATATCTATCCAATATACTTGCAATTAATTCAAGAAACACCATGTTATTTTCCGTTTTGTTCGCTTCATAACATTTTTATGTTAAAAACATGTTTGGTAAAAATTCAACAATTATTTGATAAACTTCTTCATTATGCTCGGATTTGATTAATCTAAGTCTGACAATACTCTTTTTTTTATATGCAGATTTATATTGAAGGATAAAGCCAATAAGATGAAGTGTATTCACTATCACGTTTGAATTGTTTTCTGGAAAATAGATTCTTGATTATATACAAAATATCTCTGACAATTCATTATTGAAACACGATACCTGTATTTTAGGACATTTACCTAAACATAATATGAATGAAGATATTCAAATAATTGTAGAACACGTTCTATAACAGGTGTTACAACAAGCGGTCTTTTTTTTTCAATTTCTTAAAAGATTTTGTTTTCAACAATTATTTTTCACAAAATTGTTTTAAAGTAACTACATGAACAATTAAACTATTAAAAATAAATGTATCACCATTGCGTTAAGTGACAGAGAATGTGCATTAAAACCTACTTCTATTATTTTCTTTTGGAGAAAATCTTTTAATTTTTAATATTTGTTATTCACCTCTTTGTGACTTTCTTTCTTCAATGGCGCATCAAGCCCCCATGGTGGACCAAGGCTTTCTGCCTACTGACAGTTTCCGAAACATGAGATGTTGCTTTTCTTTTTACAGGGTAGGAGTGTCAGCCTTACGCTCAGTGCTCTACAGTTATGTAAGACTGGCCGGGACTCAAGTCCAAAACTTGGGGAACTTAGCGCCAATCGCTCGGCAATCAAGCCCTCTTTGTAACTTTACCCATAAAAATTTGTATTTGTATTTTGAGCTGTTTGTATAACGACTTTGGATTTCAAAAGATCTATGCTTTGATGCATTAGACAAAACCATTAGAAATACTGCAGTTCCTACATCTCCTGTAAGTGATTTGTCTCAGTAATTTTTAAATACTGATTTAATAATAACGTCACATTTTATCATGGAGCATGGAATATCTAACATAGTGAATTTATGTAATAATTTAATTAAACAAAACTATGAATACCGCAAAAACTATGAATGCGAATTATGGTATGAAGTGCAGATGTTCCCTCCATTGCAGCTAACTATTTTTTTATCTTCAGAATATTTGTTATTTTATAATGGAAGCCTGATTTATGTTTCTTGGTGGACAAATGTTTCATGACAGCTGCTCTGCTTCTAACTGCAATACAAAATTCTCCAATGAAAATATTGAAGAAAAAAATGATATGAGAAATTGAAATTTCTTTTTCAATTTATCATTGAAATGGCATTTCCTCTTTTCTGATTTTTCTCTCTCTAGATATTTAAAATTAAACTACAAACCACACTGTTCTACTAGATGCAGGAACGTTTTGAAAAAAAATAAAATTAATTATTAAATCTGAAGTATAATAACATAAGAGAATAAATTCAGTTAAATTTTTAAATTAAATTATTTTAAACTTCTGTTGACAACATTGTATAAAATTGTAAAAAAAAAATTAACTATATTTTGAAATTATTAAATAGATAATTAATAAAATATAAATTGTGCCTATCTATATTTCATTAAATTTTCTCTTAGAAAGAAATTCGAATGCGTACGTTATGCGTCATGTTTCGTTAAGAAGTAAACAAAGCCACTTGCACGCAACTTATGCTCTAAAGTTCTGTAGGGAGCACATTGATTGAATTGCTATTGAATACGAATTGAATTTTACATATTAAATATTAATTGCATATTTCAAATTTGACCAATAATAGGGTCTCATCACTCTGTACCGGGCTTTGACGAATCATCATATCAAATACGAATACGTTACATCACACGCAATAGATCGGCTCACCATCGATCGAATACGGAGATTTGCAGATTAGTACAGCGTTTCTCAAACTTTAAATATTTGAGAAACAACTTTCAATCAACAATTTTCAATTTTCATTGCCCTTTAACCCTCAATTTTCTTAACCCTTTAAACAATAATAATGTATTTTCTATATTTTGATTTCAAACTTTCACTACGACCTTAATTACAAATCTTACAAATTACAGTGAGATTAAATTTTTCCTTAGAAATAAATTCAAATGCGTACTTTGTGTTTCATGTTTCGTTAAGAAGTAAACAAAGCCGCTTGCACGCAACTCATACTTTGAAGTTCTGGAGGGAGCACAGTGATTGAATTGCCATTGAATTTGAATTTAATTTTATATATTAAATATGAATTGAATTTGACACTCGAAATATCCAATTTGACCAATAACAGCATCTTATCACTCTGTATCATAACGAATCGTCATATCAACTACAATTTCGTTTCATCACACGCAACGGATCGGCTCACCGTCGATCGAATATGGAGATTTGCATATTTGTACAGCGTTTCTCAACCTTTCAATATTTGGGATCAAACTTTCAATCATAAATTTCATTGCTCCCTCCTTAAACAATAATAATGTGTTTGTGTATTTTGATATTAAAATTTCACTACGACCTTAATTATAAATCTTACAGATTACCGACAGATTTGGTGCTTTGCTGCCAAATGTAACCATTCGTCAGCAAAGCACCGAATGATATGGAGGAGGGTGTAACATATTAGATGGTGGACAAAGATTCAGTTGGAGCAGCTCTGTCATGTTGCATAATTATTTGATACTGCTTTGCCTCCGTACACCTTAGTCTCCCAGATCCTTAATTCAACAGATGAATTTCCTTCAGCAACCATTGATGCCAGTAGTATCCCTAGATATAGGTGTCACAATCTACTATCAAGCAACACAATCATGCCTACTATATGATTAAGTTCGGAGTCGTCTAATTGCTTATAGTAACTTCGATATAATTGTAATGTTATTGTTACTAAAAAAAGATAAATCTTTAGCAGTTATTATTTGTTTTATACTATGCTAGTTATTCAGTAAAATAGTGCTATATATTTGAAGTTCAAAGGCTGCTTACATTGAATCATCTACATATTTGATATAAAGGAATTGAGATGTACAAGTTTTACAACTTTTTAATTCGTATTTTTCTTGGACGGAAGAAAGTATATGGATTTCTGTAATATATATATAGTTTATTTAATACTACGAATAGAAAAATGAATGTTATTATGAAATATTCCTGGAAAGCTATAAATAATTTCATGAATAAAAGTAGGTAAAATAGCTTTTGCAGGGAACTGTTATCAAATCAAGACTAAATATGTACTCTCTCTCTCTCTCTCTATATATATATATATATAAACTCATGTTTGTGAAAATTGAAACACCATGAAGAAATCGTCTTAATTGACTGAAATTTAATACACAGTTGAGAGGTAGTGGTACAAATAAATGATTAAATGTTCAAAGCAAACAAACAATAACAAGAGATCGGAATCAGTATTTTGTGTAGCCACCACGCGCCGCAATAAGTGCTGCTACACGACGTGGCATGGAGTCCAACAAATTTTGAATGTCTGCCTGAGGAAGAACATTCCATATTGTTTGTATGCGCACCCAACAGGACGAGGATCACGAGCGAGACGCCGACCAACGAAATCCCACACATGTTCAATCGGCAGCATATCCGGGGAATACACAGACCAAGGAAGAAGCTGTACCTGCCGCGTTGCAAAGAAGGATTGAACAGTCCTAGCGATATGAGGGCGGGCATTGTCCTGTTGAAATACAGCGCCTGGCAAGCTTTGAAGGAGGGGAACAGGTTGGGGCTGTAGAACTTCACTGATGTACCGGTTGCTGTTCAGAATGCCCACAATTCTTAGCAATTGAGATCGTCCATGATATGCTATGGCACCCCAGACCATAACTCCGGGTGTTCGTCCACTGTGGCGTTCGATAATGCACTCCGGAAGATGGCGTTCACCGGCATAGCGTCTGACACGAATGCGGCCATCATGGTACCACAAATTAAAGCGGGATTCGTCAGAAAATACGACATGCTGCCAATCAGCACGTCAGTCTCTATGCTGAGCGGCCCATTGTAGCCGCAGGCGGCGATGGTTTCGCGTGAGAGGGATTATGTATAAAAGGAGTCCTTGCGCGCAGTCCACGCTGCAGCAGACGTCTACGAATTGATGAAGCATACAATGAAACATCTGTAGCTATTGACCACTGTGCTGCCAATTGTCTAGAGGAAGCTGTACGATCCGTCAGCGCCATGCGGATCAGGTGTCTATCATCGCGAGCTGACGTCACATTTCGGGTCCACTCACGGATTTCCGAGTTGTCCGACACTCGTCCGCCCACTTCTTCCAAAGACGCATCACTGTGCTGCTGTTACGCTGCACACGAACGGCTACTGCACGATAAGACAATCCAGCTTCACGAAGGCCGATGATTCTCCCGCGTTCAAACTCTGTAAGTTGTTCAAATCACGCTCTCTTTTCGTCGAAGAGGCATAAGTAACGATTGAGCTAACGTTTACCACTAGCAGATAACCACCGATAACCCTACACGCCTCGCTACAGCCGTCTATTTATTCGGATCCATCCGCCGTTCAGAGGGCGCTGCTCAGCATACGCATGCGCTACGGATTTGAAATTCTAATCATTTGCATATCATGCGCTAATTTGCATTTCATGAAAATTTCAGTTACTCGCGTAAGTCCTTCATGGTGTTGCAATTTTCACAAACATGAGTTTATATAAATATAGTAGATAAGAGAGAATCAATATATATATATATATTGATTATCGAAGGAATTTTAAAAATTACAGACCTCTTGCAGAATAAACCCTCTGTTCTTTCAAGATAATATTTTTAATTTCCTACGCCATTTTAGCCATGTTTAACTCACCTTGAATCTTTTTCAAAGTACTTAAAGTTGTTTTTAAAGACTTAAATTTAAAAGGGGTTTTTCGGCAATTTTTTTATTTTGTGAACCAAGAAAAAGAATCGTTAATTCATTTAACTTTTAATTAGAATTCTTTTTATATACATAATGAGGGACTACTTTTAAAAAAATTATTTTTTCCGATAAAATAAAATACCACACAAAAAATTTTCAAATTAGAGTATTTTTATTTTAAGACTGCAAGTGAGATAATTTGAAATTTTAAATATTCACACAGGGAATTATAAAGTATTCAACACTAAGAAATAGACCTTATTTTTTCTACCTGCAATTTTCTCATTTTCAATGCAATTTCAAATAGGAAAAATAAATTCACTTATCAACATTTGATGTTAACTTTATTTTATAGTACATTTATTATTATAGTAGCAATAAATATAGTTTGTCAATGATGTGTTATGTATTTGAATAGTAGATGGGTTTCCAAAAATCAAGGGAAACCAGGAATTATGACAGCATTGTTAAAAAAAGTACATTTTCATAAAAAGTATGCATTATATGTTAAAGGTAATTCTAAATCAGAATATGATTACATGATGTTGTGTGATATGATATGATTATATGATGTGCAAATCATAATACCACTTACATATATTTATTAGAACTTATATACTTAGTACCATTATATATAGTATAGTATCATTGCTGCCATTTAACATCAATAGACATGTGACTTATAACAGGCTTTAGAAGCTTATATAATTTCTGCTTGCAGAAATTTAAAAAAAATAAATAAATAAACGATGTTGAGTACTCATACTTAATATGAGTACAATAACGAGTAACGGTTTACTTTTTAAGTAATCAACATTGTACATTTGAAGAATTACGACGGTAAGTCGTTTCTCGAATAGAGATAGAACAGAGTCAGTCCCATGTATCAATATGGTTAAATGTGATTCATAATATAATAACAGACTTTGTAATGAATTTCTGATAATAGAATAAGAGTTTATAATGTGCAACCAAGGAAGAACCTAGATGTTTCAATCGAGAATGAACCTAGAAGGTACAACCAAGGAAGCACCTAGATGGTACAACCAAGGAAGAACCTAGAAGTTACAACCAAAGAAGAACATACAACTGCAACTGCCACAGATTACTAATATCTTCAGATGACTAAAGTAAGCATAGAACAGCTACATGTAAAAATAAAGATGATCAAAATGTAGTTGGGTTTATTTTATTAAAATGTAATGTAATTGTAATTATCTCAACATAAACTTATTTTTTATTTTATGTGGTGGTAAATTACCTTCTTTAAAAACCATGTATATTATTTTGATAACCGTTTACTTTAATTAAAAGCTAGAATTTAAAATTAGCCACATGAACCATGAGTGTACTAAAACTAACCAAATATGAGACAGAAACCACTTAATTTGTGAGAACAATTATTTTCACTAGCTTCGCCTGCTATATAATGTGAATTATTTACGAAAGAGTAATTTTAATTATGCAGCAAATGTCTCTTAAATTTTATGCTAGTAAGTAGTTTTGCAATCTAATCAAAATATAATAAACCATTTTGATCAAATTATATCGATAAGGAAACATATATCTAAAAAAAGATTAAATTATATGTACCATTGTTGTTTTATATTGCATTAATTAAAATATATTAATAATAAGCTCGTAATTCTGGGCATATTTATTTCATAAATGGTATTAAAGTTATTGATGTAATATGTATAGAAACAAAATTTTATAACCATTCATTTGGAAATAATCTGGACATTGCTATGAATTCATTGTTAACAAGTAATTTTCTCTAAAACTGTGTTTGCCATATATAACTTCATTTCTTATAGAAATTACAACATTTTTAAACGTAACAATACCATAATTAAAATTTCATAACTTAATTGTGGATTTTCAACTTTTCAATACTATTAGATGAACCATTTGGAAAAATTGGTTATACTGCGAGTACTTAATATTAATAATTCATAATAGAAAAAGAATTTCTCAATTATTAAAAATATTCATTGTATTTATACAAAAATTACTGCAATTTCATTTCATTTTTTTTTTTTTTATTACAACAACTGTCATGAATTGTAAACGCTTCTATAACATTCTTGTTCCTGGAAGCATAACTGCTAAAACGAAAATAGAATTTCTTGAAAGCTTTCCAGTTTTAATTAGTAAAACTTTTAACTAATTAGTTAATAAATTTTTTGATGTTATTTTTAAAAAAAAAAAATCAAATTTCTCAACACATTTCAACATTTAATTACAACGTTGTTTTTTTTTTTTTTTATTCTTGTCACAAAAATTGTCAACTAAATATTGAATTACTGTCGTGAAATTCTTATAACAGGTTACAGCTACTAAAATAAACTTATTAACTCAAAAGGGGCCTGATAGTCGAGTAGCTAGAACTCTGCCGCTTGGTAACACGCGTTCGAGTATCGACAGTATTATGGATGTTTGTAGTGGTTTGGAATCCTCTTTAAACCATAGGTCAAGCCTCAGGTGAGGTCTTTAAGCCACAGGCTAGACAACCTGATAGTTGTGAGTATAGTGTTATTCCGCGTCCGTAGCTTATCTTCACGCTGCCCCTGGGTAGTGCTACGTGAGTAACATTGGTGCAACCTTTGCCTATGGCATAAAAGACAACAGTCTAAGAATTGCCAGCTGCATTAAATATACACTGAAGTGACAAAAGTCATGGGATACCTCTTAATATCGTGTCGGCCCTCCTTTCGCCCGGCGAAGTGCAGCAACTCGACGTGGCATGGACTCAACAAGTCGTTGGAAGTCTTCTGCAGGAATATTGAGCCATGCTGTCTCGATAGAAGTCCATAATTGTGAAAGCGTTGATGGTGCAGAATTTTGGGCAAGAACAGACCTCTCGATGATGTCCCATAAATGCTCGATGGGATTCATGTCGGGCGATCTAGGTGGCCAGATCATTCGTTGGAATTGTCCAGAATGTTCTTCAAACCAATCGCGAACAGTTGTGGCCCGGTGACATGGCGATCCTAAAAATCCCATCGTTTTTGGGTACATGAAGTCCATGAATGGCATGCAAGTGATCTCCAAGTAGCTGAACATAAGCATTTCCAGTCAATGTTCGGTCCAGTCGCCCCAGAGGACCAAGTTCATGCCATGAAAAACAGCCCACACCATTACGGAGCCACCACCAGCTTGAACAGTGCCTTGCTGACAGTTTGGGTCCATGGCTTCGTGGGGTCTGCGCCACACTCGAACCCTACCATCAGCTCTTACCAACTGAAATCGTGACTCATCGGACCAGGCCACGGTTTTCCATTCATCTAGGGACCAACCGATATGCTCACGTGCCCACGAGAGTCGCTGCAAGCGATGTCGTTCTGTCAGTAAAGGCACTCGAGTCGGTCTTCTGCTGGAATAGCCCAAGAAAGCCAAATTTCTCCGCACAGTTCTAACAGACAAGTCCCTTGTACGTCCCACATTGATTTCTGCGGTTATTTGACGCAGTGTTGCTTGTCTGTTAGAATTTACGACTCTTTGCGGACGTCGCCGGTCTTGGTCGTTAAGTGCAGGCGGTCGACCACTGCGCGGTCCATGGTGGGATGTTATGCCTAAAATGTCATACTCTCGGCCCACTCTTGACACAGTGGATCTGGGAATGTTGAATTCCTAACGATTTCGAAATTGCATGACCCATGCGTCTAGCTCCAACTAACATTCCGCGTTCAAAGTATGTTAATTCCCGTCGTGCGGTCATCATCACGTCAAAACCTCTTCACATGAATAACTTGAACAGAAATTAAAGCTCTGCGAAAACACTGCGCATTTATACCTGTTCTACGCGATGCTACTGCCATCTGAAAATTTGCATATTGCTATCCCATGACTTTTGTCACTTCAGTGTATATATATATTGCGGATATAAATCGGATATTACGGATTCATCAAAATCGATTGTGACTTAATTATTGCTCAAAACTTTAAAAACTTTGCATGAAGTCTATACCAATTAAGATTAAGTACCATCCAGAATTTTTTTAAAATTGAATACTATTTTTTACTGTACAAAATATTTTCTACAGACACAATCGTTACCAATCTTCCATTAACATGAATATCACGAATTCGTCTCGGATTCTTTGTGAAACCGATACATACACAATACATTACATTCTTAAAAGAACCTAGATTTTTTTTACTGTCCCAAGAGGTGACAAAATGTAGAAA
Source organism: Caerostris extrusa (assembly GCA_021605095.1). Lineage (NCBI taxonomy): Eukaryota > Metazoa > Arthropoda > Arachnida > Araneae > Araneidae > Caerostris > Caerostris extrusa. The sequence continues at coordinate 42,844 of BPLR01015857.1, forward strand.
CCCACGATCGATGCTTCTTTAATGGTTCTGGGTGAGCGTTAAAAGACACCCGTGACATTTTTACTCAATGCAGCTCGTTAACATCGTTTAAACACTGCTTAATGGTCGTCGGATGTCAGCCCCTGTGTAGGAAATGAGAGCAGTTCCCCCACCCCGCCCTTCCAGGTGATTACAAAATTCCGAACTCCGCGAAAATTTTTCAGACCCCGTCTCGTTAACGGGTTTTCTGCCGTCCGTGGAATGAATTCTCAAGAGATCTTGGCTCCCACATTTTCGAAGCGATTGAGAAATATTGCTCGAGAGGTGTCCGACTGGAAGTGGTAAATAAATTCTCACTTCAAACTGGGAACTTTATTGGATTTTTTACGCCGTGATTAGCAAACATTTAGCAGCGAGGATGTGGTGCATATAAAGAGATTGTCGAAACGATTAATAATTTAATTGCTGGATTTATGTAGCAGCCTCCTCAAATCTGAAACGAAATTATGTATTATGTATCAATATTTAAAAATGTATTATTAAGTTTCTATTAATAAAATAATCTGGATATTTAAATATCTTACATGTTGATATTGTCATCCATGCTGCAGATAAAATTCCTTGGATAAAATAATCATCACACCTTTTAAGAGTTGAACATATATGGGAGATATTGTACCACCAGATTTGGGCACCTTAAAATGTCTTAGATCTGTAGCAACAATTGTGGAAAGCCAGTCAGAATTTATAGTAGGATGATCACTCTTTGCGATACAAGATTTCATCACTTACTTATTTGAATATCCAGTGTGCAATTTCTCGCTATTTATTACTTCTAAGGATTTTTAATCATTTTTTACCTGTGTATATAAATTTCCTCAAATTTTAGATTTAGAATTTTTTTCCTTTGCAAAAGTTTATGTTAACTAAAGAAACTTTACTGGTTTAAAAAAAAAATTAAATGTTAAAATATAGCAACAGTTCTATTTATCTTAATCGCTTAAAATTATATAATTAACAAATTCTGATAGTTTAATTTCGATATTTGTAAACTTTTTCAGTCAACATTATCACATATTTCATGTTCTAAGCAGACTAATTAGCAAATTAAACCCTTATGCCAGTAAATTAACCATTATATCAATACTGTAAAAATGCATGACTAAAATAATGTTTATAAAAATTATCATCAGACTAAATTGTTTTTTTAATTATTTTAATGTTTGATTTTTTTAATCTTCATTGAATGCAAATAACAAGCATTTTATACATTAAATTATTTTTAAGTAACATTAACTAAAGGAGACAAATATAAAATGTTATAATTAATTATAAATATAATTAATTAAAATTAAATACGTAAAAACATTTAACATACACAACAAAAGGTATAACAAATTCACAGATGCGTTAAAAATTAAAACAATTAACGTCCCATAAAAAAGATATTAAAAGGTAAATTCTAGAGAATATCAAATCCTAAAAAAAAAAAAAAATATTGATTACTTCCTGCATTATTATCTTTTCTCCTATAAATTGGTTTCGTATAAAAGCTTCATTCTCATGTCAGTCAAAAACTTTTTTGAAGCGTAATACTAAAGAAGATAAAGAACCTTCTATTCTCTTCAATGTGAATCAATACAGCTCAAATACTTCACTTATAGACAGATGTGAAGTACTTATTAATGAACCTACTCTTTGTAATGTACAGTATCGCTTTATAAACGATTTCCTTTGGAGAGACATTATTAATTTAGAGCAACGAAAATATTATTTTAAATTATAAGGCAAACTGAAGGCATAAATTGTTTTAAGCAAGATTTTTCTCTTAAATTTGTGATAAATTGTTTATGAGTGTAGATAAATTAAAAATAAAATAAGCTGCTTAACTCTTTTTAATTTCAATAAATAGTTATCTAGAAGAACGTAAATTTTTTCAATCCAATTTATTAATTGGAAATAGTTTAATAATAAAATTACATTTTAAATTGTGATATTATTTTCATATATGAAGCAAAAATATTTCCAACTTGAAAATATGATAAAAATGTTAAAGTAAATCTATTTTAGTTTTTTTTATTCATTACAATTAATTTTTATATTCTTATTATTAAAATAAATGTTTTATCAGGATACCTAACATCCACAATAATCATTTAAAAAAATTTTTAATTGATTAAATAAAAATAATTTTAATTTAATTAATCCCTTAACCATTTAAATTAAAATTATTATTTTAAATGAGGCAGACATTAAAAATCCCTAGATCTTTCCTTTATTCAATTCATACGTTAATTTGAAGAGATATTTTTGTCTAAATTGATTAAAACATACTTTTAAGCATTAACTAATCAAATACATAAAATATTTGTTATTCACTTTATATGGCTTTATAAATTTAATGAAATCTCTGGATTAGACGGGATCTTACATTTAACATCTTCCTTGGTCTTAGATGTTGCCATTTTTATGAAAAATTTTCATGTAATACAAAAAATATTTTTGCTTAAATTAGTTAAAATATACTTTTCTACAATGCATTATGCAAACCTTCATTAGCTTTTCATTATTTTTCGGCTATTTTTACTTTTTTAATTAAGTCGGTTTAATTTGCTCTGTGCAATATTTTACATAAATATTTAATAAAAAGCTAACTTGAATATTTCATTCATGTCTCTTCCAACTAAGGTCACTCAACGCCAGCCTTAAATATGTATATAATTAAATATGTATATATATATATATATATATATATATATATATATATATATATATATATATATATATATATATATATATATATATATATATATATATATATATATATATATATATATATATATATATATATGTATATATATAAACATATATATTTATATATATGTATATAAACATATATATTTATATTAAACATATATAAATAAGGAAAATAAAATTAATGTTTCTATTGCAGATCCTGAAATGAATATGAATATATTTTTTTTTTTTTTTTATGTTTAAAATCTAATTGTAAATAAACGAATAAAAAAAAAGCACAAAATATTTTCTAAATAAATATTGACTTATTTTATTAAATTTATGAAATATTGAGATTTAAAATTCATATTAAAAATTCTTCTTTTAAAGCTAAAAAAAATAAATAATATTATTACCTGTTCGATAGCTGCATAATTCGATAGAACCCTCTGGTCAACCCTCAACCTAAACCAACAAAGCTCATGTCCAAAAATTAAATATTTGGTGCTTGCAAACCGTCGATTTACAATGTGAGACCTTGCTGATGATGTTGGAATTTCAAAAGGATCGGTCAATTCCATTATGGGCCTCAAACGCGTCAAATCTGGATTGGTACCGAAAACACTGAATGCGCCAGCTCACACTGCATTGATTCTTCGTGACTATGTCGCCAAAAATAAACTCATATTCTTCCATAACCACCATATTCACACCGTGCGACTTCTGGTTGTTCCCTACACTCAAAAGACTATTCCGGGGATACCGTTTTGAGTCGATTGAAGAGATTCAACATGAGTCGCCAAGCGCTTTGAAGGCCATCCCTGCTGATGACATTTTAGCATGCATTGAGGATTGGAAAATAGTTGGCATAAGTGCGTTGTGTCCAGAGGGGATTACTTTGAAGGCGATGAAATTAATTTGGAAAAATAAATAAGACTAAAGATAAATTGGTCTTACTTTTTGGGCACTGTAGTATTATAGAATTTTAAATATTTCTCTTTAAAGCATTTACCCATGTAGAACGTTATTATTTTTAATATAACATTATTATTTTTATTATGAATATTATTGAGCATTATTATTTTTTTTTACCTTACAAAACCGATGTATTGTAAAATAGTTTTTAAAATGTCACGACGCTAAAAATAGATATTATAAACTATCAGAGTTTTTATGAAAACGAATTTATATGCCACCACGATTTTCATAAATTCTACTTTAGGTGGAAAACCTAAAAAAATCTCTGCAGTATTATATAGATATACTGGGAAACATCATGACATTTTTCAGTAAAAAATTGCGTTTCCCAAAATAATGCGCTCAGTCTGGAAATCTCTGTAATAGAAACTGGATATACGGCTTTTACACGACAGTATAGAAAATTTAAGATGAAATCGCGATGCAGTTTTCTTTTCAATGAAGTTTTCAAGCACGGAAAGGGGATTTAAAATATAATTTTGTGTGACTTAAGTGATACTTTTACACCCAAATATTGAATTTCCTGTGAAATATACAGTGATTTATCAGTTTTTGATGCTATCGAACTTTTTAAGCTATAAACCTATTATGTTTTCCTAGCTAATTTTAAATTTTAATGTCAGGTCTGGTATTAATTTCAAGAAAATAAAAAAAAAAAAGGATCAAGTGAAAATCTTTTTACTAAGCTTGTTTTCATAAAGAATAGATTTGTAATGCTTTCGGATAAAACATTTACCAAAGTAAACAAAATATTATTGTAAATTTTTATTTAAGATTACTTTTTATACCTCTTATAAAATTTCTATTATTTTCTGGAAGGAAATTGAATAATCGTTTTTATTATAAGAATATATATTTTATTTTATTTTGAATCTATTTTATTTTATTTTATTTTGAATCTATTTTATTTTTTTTTTTTTGAATCTATTTTATTTTACTTTATTTTGAAATTATTTTATTTTATTTTGAATTTATTTTATTTTTATTTTTGAATCTATTTTATTTCATTTTATTTTGAAATTATTTTATTTTTGAATCTATTTTATTTAGTTTTTTTGAAATTATTTATTTTATTTTATTTTGAATGCATACTTTATTTTATTTATTTTTAAGTAAACTTATTATATATTATTAGTATACTTAACTTATTAGGTATTTAATAAGTAAACTTAAGTCAACTTGCAAACTTAAATCGACTTGTTAAACTTGCCTTTGAATTAATTTTTGCATTCAAATTATTAAATAATTTATTTAGTACATTCTTAATAATTTACAGAGGATTTAGGATTTTATTAGCGTTTGAGGTCATAATTTATTCGCTTATTAAAAATGCTTATTAATTCATGCCTTGAAAAAATTGAAAATCTATTGAAAAAGTAAGTTCCCACACGGTAAATTTAAATTCATAAATAAATAAAATTTTTAAATGATTAAGGAACTGATGAAATTTAAAATAATTTTTTATGATATTTTTAAATGACTTATTAAACCCTCATAGTATTAAAAAATCGCACAATTTTTTACAAAAAAAAACCCCTATCGATTTATTTTTATATATATATTTTTTATTTATTTGCTGTTTCATTAAGTTTTTTTTTTTTTTTTTTAAATATAGAAAAATTATTACATTGTATCAGATAAATTTAAAACCCAAAAATCTTAACTGTTATTTTTTCGATATTTCCATCAGTGTTAAGGGTCAATAAAAAGAATATTAAATCAATAAAAATATTTATACTATAATTTTGTGTTAAATTGATAAATATAGACAACTTAAATTTCGTTAATAATGATTATTTAGCTGTTTGTTATTTTTTTTTAAATATTGGGTTGGTAATAAAATAATTTCGGTTTTCACCATTTAAGTGCATGATAAAAATCGAATGTACTTTCTATCCAACCCAATATATAAATAAATATATATATATATATATATAATACAAATATTTAATTATAAAGAAAACTATTATTACAGCTTTTATATAATATTAACTTTAACAAAAACACTTCTTTTAGCTACATTATATAAAAGCTTTTAACTAAATTAATACTTTTCTTTAAAAGTATTAAATTACACTTAATGATATAAAAACATCTTGTTAGTTCTTAATCTGTAAAAAAAAAGTAATTCTTTTTCTTTCAGGATGCTTTTAAAAGCGTTCTCTTTAACATCCATGTAATCTTACTCTACTTAAATCTCCCATGATACTTTAACCTAATTTAACGCTCATCATTTTACAATGCTTTTAGTTTTTAAGATAAAGCTTAGCGCACCCACCAATTTAACCTTCAATACGATACTAATTTACAAGAAGAGATTTTTCTAACCACTTAAAGAAACATGAACCATCTCATACCACTATCTAAATAGCACTCAAGAACCGCCCACCACCAACCAAAAGAGGCCTGCCCGGTTTGTTGTTTCTGTGCATCGTTAGAGACGCTCGTCCAAGTGGCGTACACAAACAAGGCCCCTGTAAACAAACAGTCGATATTGGCGCTTCCTCAGAAGCGCCCATCATTCCTCTCGGGGGAATGGCGATTTTCCACTCCGGCGATCGTTCCTCGGCGTGCGAAAGGCGTCTCGAAAAGAATCTTCGGATATTTGTTACGTTCGCCTCCAACGACGCTGGTCTCTGGGGAAAAGTAATTGTAGGAGGGTTTAGTGTTAGTTGTTTCTTTTTTGCTTAATGCCTTTTGGATCAGACCCATTTTGGGATAAACATGCTCGGCAATATCGGATTTTCGATATATTTAATAAATAGGGTATCGAAATGTCACTCTTTAGAGATAACGAGATAAATAAACAGGATGTTATATTATATCTTTGGAAATGTCCATTTTTAAAATGATGAATGGCATTTTTGAATGCATACATGTATGTATCTACATTAAAAAAAAATTTGATGGATGATACAAATACTATATACTAAAAAAAAGTGTTAATAAATTAAATTCAAACACATATTAATAAATAAATTTTTCCATAAATACTTTTGATTTTTGTATTTTTGTAAATTTTTCATAAATATAATATACTTTGCAATGTATCATTTTTATATAAATAATTACGAAAAATTGATAACATAAATCAATACCACAAACAGATTTATAAATCGGTGAAAATCATAAATTTAAGTAATGTGTAATTTATTACATAGTAATCTAATTATACCGCCGTAAAATAGAATGCCTGTTTATTGAGAAATCTAGTAGAATTAAAATAGGCTTGTTTTAGACGAAATGCCAATTTTATCAGTAATCACGTCTTACTTAAATTAAATTAATAGGTACTTCAATTGTTTTATCATCACCAGAATTGAAACGCAGATGTTTTCTAGTTTAAAAAACATTAAGCAAGTTAAAGTCAATTCCACTCTATAAATTATCTTAAAATTAATTTTTTTCTAATAGATACGCTTGTTCTTCATGGATCGCAGTAAGTAATGTTTCTCTGTAATAATTTTTGTCTACTTGAAGACTAAAAAATGAGTCGTAATGTATCATCATATTAAAAATATTTAATTTTAACCAGTTATTTATATTTGAATTACTTACAGTATTAACTATATACTAACTATACTCAATTTACAATGTTTTAGACTTTTTGTCAAAAATTATACAATTAGTAATTAAGGATTTTTCTAATCACTTAAAGAAACATGAACCATCTCATGACACTATCTAAATAGCACTCAAGAACCGCCCATCGCCAACCCAACAAGGACTTCCAAGTGGCACACACAAACAAGGCCCCTGTAAACAAACAGTCGATATTGCCCCTTCCTCAGAAGCGCTCACCAAATTTCCTCTCGGGGGAATGGCGATTTTCCACTCCGGCGATCGTTCCTCGGCGTGTAAAAGGCGTCTCGAAAAGAATCTTCGGATATTCGTTACGTTCGCCTCCAACGACATTGGGCAACTTCATTCGCGTCTCTGGGGAAAAGTACAATAAGACGGAAAAGTAATTCTAGGAGGGATCAGTAGTTGTTTCTTGATGTTGTTTTTTTTTTTTTTTTTTGCTTAATGCCTTTTGGATCCAGGCCCATTTTGGTGGATAAACATGCTCAGAAGTATCGGATTTTCGATACATTTAATAATTAGGGTGTCGAAATGTCATTCCTTAGAGAAATGAAATGATGGAAATGATCGTTTACAAAAGATAAATGAGATTTGGGGTGAATGTATGTATGAAATATAACACCTACTTTGTTAAAAAAAGTTTGTTTGCTGATATAAATATAGTAACTGTTCACTATTAACTTAAATTTAATTAAACATTAACAAACAAACAAAAGAAGCTGCCCATAAATTACTGAATATACTTTGCAACTTACTATTTTTATATAGATAATTACAAAAAAAAATTCAATAATGTAAATCAGTACCACATACAAATTTAAAAATCCGTAGAAACTATAAATTTAAAGAATATGTATTAATAAAATTTATTAAATAGTAATCTTATTATATCTCCTTAAAACAGAATGTCCATTAAAACACGTTATTTAAAATATGGTTTTCGATGAAGAAATGACAAGTTTGTCAACACTGTTGTCCTACTTCAATTAATAGGAACTTCAATACTTTTATTACCATAGGAATTGAATCGCTGATGTTTTCTAGTTTTCAATTCTTCAAACCATTAAGTAAATTAAAGTCAATTACACTCTACAAGATGTTTTAAAATCAAGGTTTTTTCTAATAGATACGCTTGTTCTTCATGCATCGCAGTAAATAATGCTCCTCTATTATGGTATGGTCAACTTAAAAGACAAAAAAAAAATGACACGTAATATATTCAGATAAAAATATTTAATTATAACTATCATTTATATTTGAATTACTTATTAGTATTAAATCTACATATACTAACTATACTCGATTTACAATATTTTAGACATTTGTCTTAAATTATACAATTAAGTATGAAGGATTTTTCTAGCCACTCAAAGAAACATGAAATTATCTCATAACACTATCTAAATAGCACTCAAGAACCGCCCGCCACCAACTAAAAGTGGCCTGCTCGATTTGTTGTTTCTGTACGTCGTTAGAGACGCTCGTCCAAGTGGCGTACACAAACAAGGCCCCTGTAAACAAACAGTCGTTATTGCCCCTTCCTCAGAAGCGCCCACCAAATTTCCTCTCGAGGGAATGGCGATTTTCCACTCCGGCGATCGTTCCCCGGCGTGTGAAAGGCGTCTCGGAAAAAATCTTCTTATATTTGTTACGTTCGCCTCCAACGACGCTGGTATCTGGGGAAAAAGCACAATGAGGAAAAGTAATTTTAGGAAGGGTTAGTGTTAGTTGTTTCTTTTTTGCTTAATGTGTTTTGGATCCAGGCCCATTTTGGTGGATAAACATGCTTGGAAGTATGGATTTTCGATATATTACAAATCAGGGTATCCAAATGTCACTTCTTAGAGAAAACGAAATAGATAAACTAGATGTTATATCTGTGGAAAAGACTATCTTAAAAAGATAAATGAGATTTGGGGTGAATGTATGTATTAAATAAAATGTCTACATTGTTAAAAAAAAAATGTTTGCTGATATAAATGCAAGAACTGTTCACTAATAATTTAAATTCAATCATACATTTACAAATAAACTAAAGACGCTTTCTATAAATTACTGAGTATTATTTACAATTTGCCTTTTTATATAGATATTTACAAAACATTTATACAATAAATCAGTACCACATACAGATTTAAAAATCCGCACAAATTATAAATTTGAAAAATATGTATTAATAAAATCTATTGCATATTAATCTAATTAAATCACCGTGAAATGGAATTGCCATTTATAGCAAAATTTAGGAGATTTAATATATGCCTGTTTTCGATGAAGAAATTCCAAGTTTCTCAATAATCATGTCTTAGTTAAATTAATAGGAACTTCAGTACTTTTATCACCATTGCAATTGAAGAGCAGATGTTTTCTAGTATACAAGTCATTAAGAGAATTAAAATCAATTCCACTCTCCAAGTGGTCTTAAAATGAAATTTGTTCTCATAGATACAATTGTTTTTCAGGGATAGCAGTAATGTTTCTCTGTAATAGTTTTTGTCAACTTGAAGACTAAAAAATGAATCTTAATATATCCAGATTAAACATATGTGATTTATTTATATTATAAACTCTACAGTTATTATATAGTTTATAATACTATATTTCAATACTCAATTTACACTATTTTTGTAACTCAATTTTTTTCTACACTATTTTTTTACGCAATTTACAATATTTTTGTCTAAAATTATACAATTAAGTATTATTAAGGATTTTTCTACCCACTCTATGAACTACCTCATAATACTATCTAACAGTTCTGAAGAACCGCCCACCACCAACCAAACTAGGCTTATTCGTTTCGGGGCTGATTGTTGTTTTTGTGCGTCGCTAGAGACGCTCGTCCAAGTGGCACACACAAACAAGGCCCCTGTAAACAAGCAGTCGATATTGCCCTTCCTCAGAAGCGCCAATCAAATTTCCTCTCGAGGGAATGGCGATTTTCCACTCCGGCGATCGTTCCTGGGCGTGTGAAAGGTGTCTCGAAAAGAATCTTCGGATATTTGTTACGTTTGCCCCCGACGACGCTGGCCGACTTCATTCGGCTCTCTGGGGAAAAAGCACAATAAGAGGGAAAAGTAATTTTAGGAGGGGTTAGTGTTAGTTGTTTCTTTTTGCTTAATGCCTTTTGGATCCAGGCCCATTTCGGAGGATAAACATGCTCGGAAGTATCGGATTTTCGATATATTTAATAATTAGGGTATCGAAATGTCATTCCTTAGAGATAACAAGATGTTATATTTTTGGAAAGGATCGTTTTCAAAAGATAAATGGCATTTGTGGTGAATCCATGTATGTATGAAATTAATATCTACATTTAAAAAAAAATTGTTGGCAGGTATAAATACAAAAACTGTTCGATAATAAATTAAATTCAGTCATACATTGACAAATAAACTAAAGATGCTTGCTATAAATTACTGAGTATGCTTTACGATTTACCATTTTTATATAGATAATCACAAAATAAATTTATTAATGTAAATCAGTACCACATACAGATTTAAAAATGTGTATAAATTTAAAAATGTGTATTAATAAAATTTATTACAAATTAATGTAATCGACTCATGGCTCAATGGTAACATGTGATACTGATGAGCATTAGGGGGAGATTCAATGCGTCGTAGCGTTGTAAAATTGGTTTCAAAATGGCGTTTGTGAACTTCAGCATCTTGCCTCGTAAGTTGAACTACCTGGTGGGAGTTTGCCGGGTTTTCTCCCATAAGATAAGCAAATGTAGGGTAGTTCTCCCTAAAAGACCTCCCAGAAGGCACTTCCCTCATTCTTCAGAGTATTGTCGCTAAGGCAGACTTCTACCTACGGGTGCTCCATCAATACAAAAGTTGTTCCTCTTTCACTCTTTCCATAAGATCACACGGATCCTTGGACTTGGTCCAGATGTTGCTGTCTACCAAGTGGGATTCAAACCGCTTAACAAACTTTTCAAAACCGTTTAACAAATTAAAATCAATTCCACAATATAGTTTGTCTTAAAAATCAGCTTTTTCCCTTATAGATACGAGTTTACATCGGCGATTACAATAAATTATTATCATTTGTAGTATTTTCTTTGAGTTTAAAGACTAAAAAAATGAATCGTAATCTATCCAGATTAAAAATATTTAATTATAACCTTTTATTTATACTTGAATTACATATAGTATTAATTATATACTAACTATACTCAATTTGCAATGCTTTAGATTTTGTCTGAAATTAAGCAATTAAGTATTATGGATATTTCTATTCACTTAAAGAAACATAAACCATCTCATAACCCTATCTAATACCATTCAAGTATATAAAGTACCTATTTTTTATATTATTATTTATTTTTAAAGATACATTAACGAAACTTCTATTAGATAAAATTATGCGGTTTCAAAATATAAGTAATTTTCTTCATCGTTTTTTTTTTTTTTAATTATTTCGTAGACATTGAAGCATTAATATCTAAAAATTACTGGTTTGGAAAGCACAATAGTTTCCAATCATTTAATGTGATTTTAAATCTGTTATATATATATATTTTCTAATGCAGCTGGTAAACAGACATGGACGGATTAGATGTCTTAAGGCAAGCGCTGCACAGACGATACTCATTTTGCATTACCCGGGGCGCGTGTAACTTGAAGATAAAGCCACGGACGCGGAGTAGCGATGTCCCCGCAACGCTCTACGATCATATGAGACCGGGGCCTACGGCTTAAAAAGTGGATTTCAAACCACTACACACATCCATGGCACCGCCGGGACTCGAACCCGAAACCTGTGGTACCGAGCGCCAGAGCGCTAGCCACTCGGCCATTCAGGCCCCATATATATATATATATATATATATATATATATATATATATATATATATATATATATATATATATATATATATATATATATATATATATATATATATATATATATATATATATATATATATATATATATATATATATATATATATATTATATTATATTATTTTATTAATTTATTTATTCGAATATATATATATATATATTTCGAATAAATAAATTATACAATGTCACCTTTTGTTATTAAAAATTGAGCATCATATGCAGTATGAAAGCACTATCTGAATACCTTAGACGAGAATACTATATCCAAATCATTAATCTTTTAGATATGATGGATTGCTTTTCTGATGAACTGAGAGAGCGACGTAATAAATGACTGTGGACGATTTCACAGTTGTTATGTGACAGGTATGTTCTCAACAGGTCCTATAATAGTGCATCAAGCAAACATGAATGGGCAAAGTTCACACGGCTTAAACATGTTGAAAACTATGTTCAATATGTCTTAATTATTTTGCAATTTAGATGTAAGATTTGTGAGACAGGAAAATAACGTCAAACATTATGAATGAAATACATTTTGTATAGATCAATTGAATTCTGAATGTATTCTAACTTTGCAAAATATTAATGTCCTTGTAAATGCAAATGTTATCATATGAGTTCTGTTGCTATATTTGTTGAATTGGTGAGCAGTACAATTTCCAGATAATACAAACTGAAAGATTTCGTTATGCAGATATTATTCTGAATATAAAAGAGTATCAACAATAATTTATAATTGTCGATAGTTTTAAACATTTTTTATTTATCAATAGTTTAAATATTTTAAATGAGTTTGAATGTATTATAATGAAATATGAAATTTATAAGCAAAAAAACAGCTTCTTTACAGAAAAATATATTAATTTAGATAAACAAAATTGTAAGCGTTTATTATTGCAAATTGTGCATGTTTATTGTAGAGAATTGAAAATGTTTAATATAGAGAATTGTAAATGTTTATTATAGATAATTGCAAATGTTTATTAGAAGTGGTATGATAAATGTTTTCTGTTAGATAATATTTAATAACTGTAACCGTGTTTCCTCCTGCACACTGCAAGAGCACCCCTATGGCTTCAGGAGGAAGTCAATAGGCCTCGAGACTCTCATCTGAGGGAAAGTACTGCGAAACTTGCGCCCCTCTGAGAAACGTTTAGTTTATAGTCTCCCATCCCGAGAGGAAATATATGTAACATAATTCTGCGTATATATTGCCCTACAGATTCTCACCTGAGAGAAAGTATATTTAGCGCAACCTGTGTGTACCTGAGTATCGGGTTTTCGGCTTATAAGTGAAGTCTTTTCCACAAATCTATAATTATCTGTCTTTAAATGTGTTACATATTGTAGGGCTCTAATTGTATGTATGTGGAGTTTCGGCGTGTGTAAATAAAACTATGAGTTCTCAAACAGTGTCTCAAGTCTCAACTCAACCACACCCAGTTACAATCCAGCTTCACAACCTGCACACTACACAACATTTTCAAGAGCTTTCGTAAAATATTTTTAACGATTTTCATTTAATATCTTTTCTGAATAATAAGTGTATTTTCTTAATTAGAAAAAAAAAATGCTTTATTTTTAAGTAATCTCATTTCAAGTTTCTGTAACTAGATATCAATTTATTCATGTATAAAACAGTATAAAACAGTTCATTAGCATAATATAAACTAAACTAAAAAAAAAAAGGAGAATTCCATTTATTCTGATATTCAATCGGGCAGGAAGTTATGTTAATACGGAAAATAACCAAATATTTATCAAAATAAAACCTATAGTAATTTTATTAATATATATTATATACTAAATAAAGTTTCTTCTTCGGTAAGGGTATTTGTATTTTTATTTTAACACTTGGAAAACTCTTAACCGATTAAAGCCCATGGGTATTCTGCACAAAAGATAGATAAGTTGCCTTATCGATGTATCGATCTTTGGACACACGGTTCGATGGAATCAGCTTATGATGCTCTGAGGCGTCTTATAAGATTCCTTTAAAAAAGTCTCTTTCAGTGAAGTATTTCATGGGAGTTGTATCGTTTTTCTCTCATTTAACTCCTTGTACTGAATCTTATAAAACTGTAAGTGCATTAGTGTTTAATACGTATAAGAGTGTTTCTTTTTATTTTCCTTATACATTTTTCTTTTTTTGTTTCTTAATTTTCTTTTCTTAAAAGAAACTTTCCTTTCTTACTCGTCCCTTTTAGAGGCAAGTACCCGTAGTGCGTATAGAAATATCTGAAGAATTGAAATACATATTTATTTTTAGCTCAATTTTAATAATAATTTATTCTGGACATATATTGAAAATGTAAAAAGAATTTGAATACGCATTTCTTTCTGTTTATTTAATATTTAATTGCATTCACTTAAATTAAATTAAATTATCATCTGTGAACATATTGCTCAAACTGCATTTTAGTTTTTTAGACAGAATCTAGAATTTCACTTATGCGTAACAAAAACTCCAATGACGGACAATAAGAAAATTACATAACAATAATTGTAAATAATTGTAATTGTGTAATTGCACCATATTTGTGTGTCTACGAGAATAAACCGAGAAAATCCTATCAGATAGCATGACTATCGAAGAGAGAGGTTTTACACAAGCTATAACTATTGCCATCGAGTCTCCCCGTTTCTGAAAGCAGTGACAACAACATACACCGCCAAAGGATTCAGACATGAACCATTCTGAACCCTAAGTTACTAACTGCGTGAAGTCCTTTAGTAATAAATGCAAAAAAACTAAAATTTTAAAATATAATCCTATTAAAATTGAAAAAAAATAATGTGTTTATCATGGATATTATTAGTTTTGTTTTAAACTAATACACATTAAAGTGAAAAAGCATGTTAAATCTCCGAACTCAACAAGTAAGACTGAACCGAAAGTCCTGTGTTGATGTTATAAAGGGCAACTATAAATTTGTAAGCCGAAATTCTTTGTATTGTGCTTGAGTTTGATGAATGGCAACCCTTGAGAGTACTCATTCCAAATTGCATGGCAAAATGTGGGTGCTTTGCAGCTTTGTTGTTCTAAAGAAGAACCGGCATTAGGTTAATAGATTAAAGATCTTCGTTTTTAAAAAATATATATTATACTTTTTTCTGAGGATCATTAAAATCAAAAACCATAATCTGAGATCTTTGAATAAAGGGGAAAAAGCTCATTTTTATTCCTACAATCATCTACTTATAAAAGGTTCCTATTAAGGGAAGAAAAATTTACCAAACATTAAATTTAAAGATTTCAAAGATGAGAGATGGTAATATTTATGAAAATATAAATATGTATATACATTTTTTTTCAAACTGCAATCTTACAAATCAAGGAATGGAAAAGCGTTAAATATTTTTCCGAACAGAATAACCACCTATAAGCTTTCTTAAAAAATAATAGATAATATTTTTAAGTGTAAATGTAGAATAATAATATTTTGATAAACACATAATGCATGCATCAGTTGCAACCGTTATCAGTATTAATATTTGCTTACAGGTGCTTAATTTAATTAAACATTATTTTCAATTATTATAATGAATATATAAAAATAGGACCATTATATTTTACAAACTATTTTACCATTTAGTATTTTTCTGTGAGAGACAAATAAATGAAAACAGAATTCATACATTCCATCAGCATTTACATAAAAATAGTAATCACGAAACGTCAAAACTATGCATTTTAAATTTTTAAATTTATCAAAATTTATCTTCCTGCAATAAAATTCAAAATCCCTAAGGGAGTTTAAATATCTTTATAATAAAAATAACTCGTATCTTCAATCACACTTTTTGATTAAATCCCACAAATATAGCACTTAAAAAACCTATTAAAAATAATTCTGTCAAGTTGAAACTGAATTGTTTCTAGGAAAAAAAAAGTTTTTAAAAATGTTATATTTATTTTAACTGACGGTTATTCAGTCGTTTAAAAAAATCGTATTTCATTAATCTAATAAAAAATATACTTTAAATAACGTAATGTTCTAAAATTTTTGCGAAAATATTAACGGTGTTTTATTTAAGAAGTTCTAAAGAAAATTCATAATTTCTTTGCAATATGTCTTCCGAATTTAATCTTTCGAGACATATTTCCAACTTATCCAAAAATTAAATATTTAACGTATCTCTTTTAGAAAAAGAAGATTTTCCTCCGCCTAACTTCAAAGATCTTTACTCAGCTGTTTTTGTCCACAAAGCAGCAGCAGAAGAGGAAGCAAGTCCCAGGTCAAATATTTAAACTAAGGTTCAAATTTAAACAAGTGAACAACACATAGTAAAACTTAATCCAAATATTCCAAAGGCCATCGATTGGTAGGAAAAAGAATCGGCTGTCATTCTTCAGACCGGTTGCGTCCCAATAACCACAACACATTCTAAGAATTTTGGAATCGACATCGGTTTCCAATAAAATCGGAGAGAGTGGTTGTGTTCCGAGTAACAGTGGAAGTAACCGCGGTTTTGATCGAAATGTTTGTCTTTTTTATCGTTTAAAAACTGTATTTATTATTGCCAAACCTCTGCAAGAGCTCAATGTTTATTTATTTTTTTTTTTTTTTGGCATTGTTGTTGCCATTTTTTCCCTGAAAAGATATTAAAGTTTCTTTGGATAAACTGTTTTACTTAAAATTCTAAGGAGCATAAATTTTAAAAAAAGAAAATTAAATTAAAATAAAAAAAAAATGTATCCCATTTTTGGAAACTTAAGTTAATTTAATCAATAATTGCAGTCCTTTCATAGAATTCCTACACTGAATTATATATTAAGGCATATAAAAAATGTTGTAGCTAAAATCCTTCCTTTTCAGATTATAATTATAATTTGCAATTATTCTTTAATAAAAACTGTTTATTTTATTAGTTAAAAAACAAATTGGACATTTTTTTTTTTTATTAAAATAAGTAATTATTAAAAATAAAACTTTCCACTTTAGTTACTAAAAATTGAAATACATAACAATAGAAATTTATAATATTTTTACATATATGTTACTAATTTACAATTACACTTATTTATATTCCATTGAAAAATTAAAAATATTTATTAACAATTTTTTTTTTATTTTCTTGCTATATATAAAAGTAAAATTTTCTAATTATTATTATTTCCGATGTTAATAAAGTTGTTTTCTTTCATTTTTACTTCAAGTAACCAATTTATTTAAAATGCAGAAGAATGCTAATAAATTTATTCTTTTATTTATATAAATTTAGTTCATTTCTGGAGAACTTCTGAAAATGAAATCTTTGAATAGATAATTTTATTCCTGGTTCTCTTAATGAAATTAATATTTTAGGTAAACTTGCTTGCATTCAAAATATTTTTTTAAGAAAACTAAACTTTATAGAGTTTCAATAATTCTATAAAAAGATTGCAATCGATACATATTATAGATTTGGAGTTAAACTTTTAATTTCAAGTAAATTATAATTAAAGAAAATATTTTCCAAATTGTTCTTATTAAAAATTACAAACATTTAATATAAAAATCAGATTTAAAATTATGTCCTCTCTCATAAGGTCTAATTGAAATCAATGATAAGATTCACTTTTAGACAAAAAAAGAACCCCACCAAACAATTATCCAAATGAAAGAAAAGTAAATAAGATATACACGTATATGATGTACATAAGATATACACGAAAAAAACCATTGAATTGGTTTTTTCATTTAGAGATAACATTTATTTACAAATAACTATTGATTGGCTTTGTTTCGTAGATTTATCTAAAACTAATGTAATTTCTCACCAAGCACTGCTGTTGTCCGGTTACATTGGGACAGTTGGAGGCGATCGTTTATCAAATCATCAAATAGGATTTATTGAGAGAAATTTTGTGATCTAGCTGACTAGAAAAGTGTTGGCAAGTAAGAAGATAATCGGTAAAATTATTTATTTTGTAGGCTGACCGTCATCTTGTTGAAATGCAAGTCCTGAGTTCTGTGAAAGGAAGAACAACACAATGGAGCATAGAACATCTAAACACTGTGCTGTAAGAATAGCCCAGATAAATATCACAGACACCCAGCTTACAAATATAGAATTGCATCAGACTGCACTTTCTGATTATCAGTTGATAGTAAGTTTAGTATCCCACCACTGCCCTGATTGTCTCATACATTTTTATTAGACATCAATTATCAATTCAAAGGAGGAACTAATCGCTGAAAAACGATTCTTCGACATTTCAAATAGTGCGAGTCCGGGAATATTGTAAACCTCTTATCGCAGTGCACATGTGAAGGGTAGTCCACATAATGAACCCTATTCTTCTTTCCTTATCAATGGTTCCTACGTTTAACAGAACCCCAGCTACACGTCTGATCACTGATAGTGATGATTCAGGTGCTGTGAGAGCCACTCTGAGAATCTCTCTATCCTCACGTTTTGCCGTTTCTTTAGGTCGACTTCTGCTTTATATACGAGTACAGCCATGATCCAACCATTCTTGCCAACGTCGTTGAATAGTAACATCGTTCCGATTCAAATGCTGAGCGATCCTTCAATTTAGCTATTCTGCATTTTTTAGCAAAATTGCTCCCTCTCTAAAATTGTTGCCACATACTGTGGGGGACTTAATATGCAAGAATTGGTGCAGCCAAAGTGAGTATATGGAATAAAATTATAATAAAATATACTCCAGAATTGGAATTTATACTGTGAATTTCAATGCTGGAGGTTCAGTCATTCACTAATAATTGAAAGAGAATAATTGCATTAGAATTGCAATACTAGAGGTCCAGTCATTCATAAATAGTTCATTCATTAATATCAAAAATTAAATAGTTTACATATTGGATCGAAATATATTTGCATACAAAATTTTATGAGAATCAAGCTACAGCTTCATGGAGCATAGTTTTTTTATTAGAATGCGTCTATACAAAATATATGGGTTTTATTTGTGCACTCTCAGATATCTGAAATCATAAAGCATAAATATTTTATTGCAGTATTATAAATCCTGAAATAATTTGAGCTAAATTTTGTGTATAATTAACCGGTATGATCATTTTTATGTAATACATCACCATGAACAGAATTTCAACATCATTGAAATATGCTTCTCTATACAATAGTTAAAAAAAAATCAATATCTTTTAAAGTGTTCTTTTTTTTCTGTTGTGTTTTTTTACAATTTTGCCTGATAATTAATTCATAATATAGATTTAAAATAAAATATAAATAGAATAAAATATAATGAAATTTATTTATTTACAAAAAAATAAATATTTTTTGTAAATTAAAAAAATTTTTATTTACAAAATTAATGCCTGAGTTGCTTTTATTAAGTTCAAATAAGCAATTGGTACGAAAATTGAAAATATATATAATTCAAATTTAACAGATTTATCAAATATTTTGAGAAATTAATTGTATTTATTATGTTTAAAAATATATATGGAAGTGTTTCTAAAATAAAAAAACAAGTTTTGACAGGAAATGCCTTATACATTTTTTTCACTGGTGTTTTTAATTAAGAGAATTTTCATATTTTATTGATTTTCTTGAAAAGTACCAAACGAATGATAATACTAATGTCTCCAAACATAAATGGAAATTCTTAATGTTGAATACACTATACTTCAAGTATGTGGGTGGTGAATATAGAGAGAGCATTTATAACTGTTCATAACAATTTCATGGTATTTTTTTCAACATTTGGTTAAATTAAAACAAATAGTTAAAATAAATAATAACCAACCTTTTGAGGATAGGATGGGATGAAGAAACGTACGGAGATTGAGAGAAGGGAGTTTCAAGTGTAGATTGAGAAAGCCTGAAGTAAATTATGCCTATTTTATGGAAACAATCTAAAATATTGATTGCGTAGAATAAAGCTTAAATAATGACACCCAAGTATCATGATGGCAAATAAGTATTGTCCTTTTTCTATTATAGTAAACCTAATAGCAGTTCTCATCCTTCTCATAATTCTCATGAACTCACAGGATTCATAATTTTAAGGGTTATTGTTCCCAAAGGCTACATCAAAGAAATCTTTTCACATGATCTATTACCGGAGTGCAGCTCATTTATGAGCAGAGAAGAGCCCTTTTAATATTTTTACCCAGAAAATCGACTTTAGATCATATATTAGTGGTGTATTATTCTATTCATCAATCAGTCCTGATTTAGCCTAATCATTTATTCTCAATTCACGTTCATCTTAAGAGATTCAGGACCCCACTAACTGTGTTCAGTTTCTGAATAGGTGACTACTATGACAGCAGAGGTTTAACGGTGGCAAACATCAGGCTTTATGGCCAAACATGCATTCGTGTCTTTGTTAAAGGCTCTATGATTCTTGTAAAGTATAGACATGAAATTAGGATTTGATTTTAGGGAAGCAATTGGTCTTGATTTCAAAGTACAATGTATGGCTCCATAGGGCTCATCTGATGAATGAATTTCTAGATATTCGCCGGATTAGACAGTCAGTTCTATAGACCTTTTCCCTGCAGAGCATGATTAAGATCCTCTTGAAACGGAAATTTAAACTAGATTCTCACCTTCGATGACTATATGGACCTGAAAATCCCTTTTCTCGAGGAATAAGACCAACTTCACCAGGGACTCATAAACTGCTGGATTTCTAGTAAGAACTTAAAGCTGTAGCTTTATAACTGTAAGAGAGTACCAAATTCCCTTATTAATACCTTTTTTTTTTTGTTCGTTATATAAAACTCAGTTTTTTAACTTCTCTCCCTAAGGAGTCTCGTAAGATATATCTTTTTTTACTCTATTAGATCTATGTTTGCATCTAATTTCATTTAAGTTTGTTCAAGAACTCGAGAAATAATCAATCCGAAGAGAAAATTCTCTTACTTTTAAATACTATTTTATTTTGTACTTAAACAAGTAGTGTCGGTAAAAAAAAAACGTGGCTAACTGAGAATATTTTTATCGTATTGACAGTTACAGTATAGTTACCATATCTGCTCATCTTATGATTCAAATTAGCTTATGAAATAAAAAAATACTTCTATCATTGCTAATCACTTTATGCTTAAGAGCCTTACTTATTGGCAAATAAGAGAATTGTTCAGATAAGAATTTGGTTATATTTTTTGCACTAATTTTTTTTTTTTTTGTTTTAACCTGTTTTTTTTTTCACTAGAGGAAATCATCCAGTTTAATAATGTTATGAACTGAAATCACATGGAACCAATAATGATTTCATAGATAATTTTTACAACCTTTTAATGGAAAATTAGGTTTTGTATGAGATGCTATTTAATCTTCCAAAGTAAACATCCAATTAATTTTTATCTTTCCAAGGCCCATTCATCTGATAACTGCCAAAAAGTATTTTTTTTTTATTACAGAATTTAACGAAATCACTCAGGTTTTTGAAATAAGAGAAAAACATAAATCATTTTGGGTAGTTCTATTAAATATCTCATGCATTAAAATTTTCTCTCAATTACTGTAGTCGTACGTACATTAAATTAATGGTACAAGAGCAAAAAAAAAAAAACCCAAAATACATTCAATCACCCAAAATACATTTTTAAATTTCGACAGTTTCTGTTGATTGAAATTGCCCGTTCCACTTTACAGTTCGTCTGTAAACGCTTGATGAGTCATCATCGCCTATTTCCGCTACAGCAGAAGTCTACCAAAACAGTTCGCCAGTCATCATACTCAAAAAAAAAAATTAATAAATAAAACTTCCCGTTTATCGATCCTCTTATTATGTATAAACCAATAGCTTGAAAGTTTTCCCTCTACTCGCTACTGAAAAATAAAAAAGTCAAATAAACACAGACAGGAAAGAAAAAAACTGTGTATCGATCTCGCTTCGTTTGAATTCACAGCACGAGTGGAGTTGAAAAAGGGAAACGGAAACTGCTAATAGAGACATTAGCAGAATGAACAACCATCAGTAACTTCATTTCCTCCCTTTATGGAAATAATAATAAAATAATCTCCTCACCCCCATACAGAAGAGGCCCTTTTTTGTAACGAAAGTACATGCAACGCTTTCTGGCAGCCAGCTATTCATAGATATAATATATCTTTCTCTCGTCTTTCATCGAAGTAAATAAGATGGTGAATGCACTTGAAAATGGAAAAGCATGCTCCATGGAGCTGAAGATCTACTGCCCTCATATTTAATGTTTTGAGTTAGATATTCTGGGTTGATATAAAGTAGACGAACCATAGAATATGAGTGTTTATATTTCAAATTCTTGGCAAAAGTGTCAGAATTTTATTAAAATTTTAAAAATAGTCTTAAGAAAGGGCTGGTAATTGGATTTTATGGGCTCAAACTCAATTTAGCTTAGAGTTATAAATTTGGCTTTTTTATTTTTTAGGCTAATGCAAATGTTTTTAACTGTAGCAAAATTATCTGTTATACTTTATATCCAGAAAATACCTTTAATCGATACAAATTTCAATTGTACCATATACAGAAGAGGCCTTTTTTGTAACGAAAGTACATGCAACGCTTTTTGGCAGCAGCTATTCATAGATAATAATATGTCTTTCTCTCGTCCTTTAAAAGTAAATAAGATGGTGAATGCACTTGAAAATGGGAAAAGCATGCTCCATGGAGCTGAAGATCTACTGCCCCATCATATTTAGTGTTTTTGAGTTAAATATTCTAGGCTGATATAAAATAGATGAACCATAATATATGAGTTAAGTTTATAGGGAACTTTTTTTTATTTAACTCTTGGCAAAAGATTTAGAATTTTATTAAAATTAAAAAAAGACTGAATAATTAAATTTGATGGGCTCAAAACTCAATTTAACCTTAAAGTTATAAATTTAGCTTTTTTTATTTTTTAGCTTAATGCAAATGTTTTAACTGTAGTAAAATTATCTGTTATATTTTATCTCCAGAAAATACATTTAATCATACAAATTTCAATTGTACCCTATACAGAACAGGCCTTTTTTGTAACAAAAGTACATACAACGCTTTCTGGCAGCAGCTATTCATAGATATAATATACATTTATATGTATATATCTTTATATAATACATATTTATAATATATCATTATATTTAAAATTTTGAGTTACATATTCTAGGTTGATATAAAGTAGACGAACCATAGAATATGAGTTAAACTTAAGGAATTTATTTATTTCTCAAACTAATGGCAAAAGTGTTGGAATTTAATTAAAATTTTTAAAATAGGTTTAAAAGGCAAGTAATTTGATTTTATAGGCTCAAAAGTCAATTTAGCTTTTTATTTTTAGATTAATGCAAATGTTTTAACTGTAACCAAATTATCTTTTATATTTTATGTACAGAAAATGCCTTTAATCGAAAAAATAAATTTCGTATTTTATCCAAAGATTTTTTAATCCTTTTTGTAATAAAAGTTCATGCAACGCTTTCTGGCAGCAGCTATTCATAGATATAATATAACTTTCTCTCGTCTTTCATCGAAGTAAATAAGACGCTGAATGCACTTGAAAATGGAAAAAGCATGCTCCATGGAGCTGAAGATCTACTGCCCTCATATTTAATGCTTCGAGTTAGATATTCTGGATTGATATAAAACAGACGAACCATAGAATATGAGTTAAACTTAAGGAACTTGTTTATTGCTCAAATTCTTGCCAAAAGTTTCAGAATTTTATTAAAATTTTAAAATAGTTTTTAAAAAAAGATTAGTAATTGGATTTTATGGGCTCAAAACTCAATTTAGCTTAGAGTTATGAATTTAGCTTTTTTATTTTTTTTATTTTATTTTTTATTTTTTTGGTTAATTCAAATGTTTTAACTGTAGCAAACTTATTTGTTACATTTTATATCCAGAAAAACCTTTTTATCGATAAAAATAAATTTCATATTTTATCTAAGATTTTAATTCCTTAAATTATAAAAAATACGAAGATGAGTATATAGTAAATTTTGAAATATAATTTTATTTAAGAATTTCAGTTATAATATTTTAGAAAATATTTCAACTTTATACATAAATCATAAAATCAAACTTTTAATTAAAATAAAAAAAAAAAAATTTTCTCATTTCTCGTAAACTTAAAAAAGTGATTACGTATACAATTATAATATAAAAAAAATTGGGTATAAATAATAAATATATATAAATTATAGTTTCATCTAAAAATATATTTCTTAAAAACATTGTTATACATTTATAATAAAAAATTTTAAACCTACAAACCTTATTTGTTTTATTGTTTTATTACTGAATAAAATAAAAAATAATTTTTTATGGAATTAGAATTTAACTTAAAATAAGAATACATATTCATTCAAAAGTATCATTTCATCTATGAAATTGTTAATTTCATAGAATTTCAGTAATTATTAACTAATATGTAAAATTGTTGTTTAGACTTCTAATTTTTAATAACTCAAAGTTTTGATTTAAAAAAAAAAAAAACTAATTTCAAAACGACCTCTCTAAGACGATAATCCATTGACGACTGATGAAGATGGTCTATATACGCTAACAGCATTATATCGAAGATAAAAGATGAATTAAAAAATGTTTATTCATTTAATATTGTAACAGAGCTAAAATATCACTGAATAATACATTTAAAAATTACAAAATATTATTTCCCAAAATAAAATGTAAGTAAATAAAAAAATATTGTGCTGAATATACACTGCCATACATAGAAAAATCTAACACCATAAAAATGGAAACATAATGAAAATGATACACAAACAAAATTGCATTGGTAAATGCAAAAGATAACAGAGATTGCATTCGGATATTTTTTCTCGTAAATCAAGTGTTGTAATAATTGCAAAAAGATAACTTTAAACGCAGATAATTTATAAGATGCAGAGTGATCAATAGGAAATAAGTACTCTCGTAACGATGCAAGCTTCAACCTCACGATATACTGATCCAATTAGCGTACAAATAGTTCCTTGAGTAATGGAAGCCCATATGCTATCAACCATCCTCCACAGTTCTTCCTTCCATTAAGGCTGTAGCACAGAGAGCGAATAAATGACAGCCAGTCGCATCTTATTATCCTCGATGTCTTATATACTCGATTAGAAAGAATCAGGCCAAGGAAGCGTTTGGGCACGCTGAAAGGGTTGCCTGTTTATGAACGCTGTGGACTCTTGCTGCCTTGTTGGACAATACTATTTTTCAGGCGCTGAATATAAATTAGAACAACAGGCCGCAGCCCTCATCATCTTGCTGTCAATATGCTTCTGATGTGTACTAGAAGTGGCTTGCTATTGTGTCTGATGGCACTCTAATGTATTATGTTACGTTCTCAAGCTGTATGACATTCAATAATAATGGTCGTATTGGTTTCTTCTTTTTCTTATTCATTCCATCTCTTTAAGAGTCTCAGCCAGCAATTATCATCACTGAACTGAGAATCGCCACTGAACACCACCTTGCGTCATCCAAGTGATTCATTCCTGATATCATAATCTTTCACGTTGGTGAGTTGGCAAGTCTTTCAATGGCAGCCTTCTCAAAGTGGGGTTTGTATGCAAATCGCTTTCCGTCAATCGCAGTGAAACTGTTCTATCAGGTATGTGAACATCCTAAACGAAGGTTTAGGATTCTCACATGTTCTGCGTATAGTATTTGATTGTGGGCGTCGATCCTTTAGTTCTGTTTTTACGTCTAAGTGCACCTATTCTTTCATGAAGATTCACTTTTCGTTTATCGATCCATCTGGTTCAAATTTTGTGCAAAGTGAATACATCTACGCGCGTTTCATCAACATGAAGAGGGAAAGACCAACCAGATGTTCGTAAGTCCTACAATTTGACGCCTCATAAAATCGCCAGAATGCCGGACCCTGCTTCTCTATCGTCGTGCGCGTATCTCAATATACAAGAAGTACTGAAACTTAGAACTATCATCAAACAAAGAGCCCCGAGAATCTGGAATTCCGGCATCGAAGCTCTGGAGTCTATTGGTAACTGTTGGTTCATACATCATTTCCTTCCCCTTCTATTCTGTACTATAATCATTCTACCAATTTGTATTTCCGATCATCTGTATAACATGTTGAGTTGCGTAATATTTAAACTACCGAATCTTGTTGCACTTTCTATGTCAGTGTATATTGTGGTAATTATTTTTTATTGCTGGAGTTAATTTTTTTCACAATATTGAATGTAGTCGCAGTATTACGCTCGGTATATACACTCATGTCCATAAATTAAAGATAATTCAGAATCACACAGAAAATGAACTCTAAAAATAAAATTTCACCTGTAGAATTATCACACACATCTTGAAGAAGAATATGAAAACTACAAGAAACCACCAGATGGCGCGGATAGTACGTCACAATGATGAGAGTGTAAGTGAGGGGTATATAAGGAATGGTGGCAAAGAAGTAAAATTGTTCACAAGCGCTTTAAAAAGCCTTTAAGTGCAATAACCGCATAGTTATGGCACAAAGGAAGCATTTGGATGATTTTTACGTGGTAGAATTATCGGACGACTGGAATGCGGACGTACCCAGCTGGAAGTATCCGAGGAACTTTGAATCGCCCAGAATGTCATCTCTAGGCTTTGGCAACGATTCTAAGATGATGGTAATGTGAGTAGATGTTACAGCACAGGTCGCCCCCGAGTTACAACGCCGAATGAGGACCGGTATTTAGCAGTTACTGCCAAAAGAAATAGACGGAGCACAGCATCAGACCTGTCTCGTCAGCTCTCTTCAGCTACCGGTACGACAGTTTCAAGGCAGACCGTGTACAGACGCTTAGGGCACATTGCTCGTAGGCCTGTCAGATGTGTTCCACTTACCGCAACTCACTGTCGCCCACGATTAACCTGGAGTAGAGAGCATGCATTGTGGACCCCACAACAGTGGTCTTGTATGATGTTTTCCGACGAGTCCAGGTTTGTTTGCAGTCTGATTCTCGCCGGACTTTCATACGGAGAGCGCCAGGTACCCGTTACCACCAAGAGAAACACCATAGAACGACACCGTTACGGTGGTGCAGGATGGCTCGTTTTTGGAGGAATTATTCTTGGTGCCAGAACTGACCTGCATGTTCAGAGTGTAACGATGACAGGCCACATCTATCGGGATGTCATTCTGGAACAACATGTACGTTTGTTTCGGGGCGCCATGGGTGCTGAATTTCTGTTTATGGATGGCAACGCCCGTCCGCACCGTGCAAACATTGTAGACGAATGCCTTCAATTGGAGAATATCACCCGTATGGATTGGCCAGCATACTCACCGGACTTGAATCCAATAGAGCATGTGTGGGATATGCTTGGCCGACGAATTGTAGCCCTGCCAACCCCCTCCCACCTGTCAACCGGAACTTCGGAGAGCATTGCTTGATGAGTGGTGTAATATTCCCCAAGATCAGATTGATAATTTGATACTCAGCATGCCTAGGCGTTGTAAGGCCTGTATTGCATCGTCCGGGAGACATACTCCATATTAACCATCATGCTAACCATGTTTTACTGTTTTTTGTAAATAGGTTCTTTTTTGAAATTTGTTCTAGGGG
The DNA here is from genome assembly GCA_021605095.1 of Caerostris extrusa. NCBI lineage: Eukaryota > Metazoa > Arthropoda > Arachnida > Araneae > Araneidae > Caerostris > Caerostris extrusa. The sequence goes on from BPLR01015857.1 coordinate 70,452, forward strand.
GTAAAAATCGCAATTTTTATTAATTATGTCAAACATATAGCATCTTTTTTGGCTCTTTACCTTTTGTTTAATAAATAGACTTTACACATAAGTCAAATTTGATTTGCTTCCGTCTCTTTCTTTGCCTGAACTTCATTATCCTTAATTTATGGACATGAGTGTATATATGTCTACCACGTTACTTTAAAATGCATTTTTGAGACTTCATAGTTTGTTTCTAATGGTTATTTTTGAAAATTCGTCACAAAGTGTTTATATCTGAGATCGGACAAGATCTTAAATAAAAATCTAAATTAAAAATAAAATTCTTATGCATCAATTCTTAAGTATAATAATTGTAATTTCATTAAATATTTATTACGCATTCACAATTGCAATTGTATAATTAGTTTTGCTGTAATTATATAAACGAAGTCTCGTTAATTCTATCCTATTAATTATTAGAAATAATTACTAATACTACGACATCATTACAAAGAAATGACAAAGACACTTTCTGGAACAAATCATTAGCATTAAAGTTATAAAACAAAATCCAAGTAGATTTTAAGCATGGACTCTAAGTAACATGAACCCTAAAATATTTTAATTGAAGCAACCTAACCAATGAGACTCATCTTAAACTAGTGAGTTATGTTGCTTCGTGATACTACACTTTTCCAGAACAGAAAACCAATCTTAACAGCAAACAGAAAGGGAACGTTTTACTCTCCTGTTCCTTTGAAGTCCGAAATTTTGGAACATCGAAACTTTATTTACCTCAGCATAAAGATACTGTACTCTAAGATCGAACACCTAACTACATTTCCTATTTGCTAAAGTCCCAGGGCGCTAACTGAGAAGTGGATTCCTTGTTACATGTTCACACCAAAATATTAAGCAACAGAATCCCAGAGGAACGATTCCTCTTTCCGGCGTTGATTTCGGAGCTTCATAAAATGTTCAGAGGGTTCATTTATCTTTATATAGTAATTCGATCCACAAGTCACATCCCACTCGAAACCTGTTTCTTGAGCAAAGATTTCGAGAAGCGACCCTTTTCTTTTGATAGGGAAGTATTATTTTTAACAATAAAATATTTATCATTTAGTGTATTTGTTTTTCAGCTCAGTTTTTTTTTTTTTTTTTTTTTTTTTTTATTTTAACTTAAGTGTTTTAACCAGATTTTATATTGTCATTTAGTTTCACTCAGCAAAGTGTCAAATTAATCATTTTTTAAGTTAATGTTGTAATGGTTCTTCTCTAATTCATCAAAGAATGTTTCAAATTTATATTTTTGTAACTTTTGTATTTCGATTCATAACTTTGGATAAGATGTGTCGTTCATATTTTGTTTAATAATATGTATATTAATTTTTATAAAAATAACTCCTTTTTTTAAATTATTTCTAACAAATCAATATTTTTAATTTAAATTTTGACATATATATATATAATGTAGTTTTTAAAGGAATGCATGCTTCTAACACGTTACTTTAAAACGCACTTTAGTGACTTCATACATTATTTCTAATAGCTATTTTTTAAAAAGTTGTCACAAAGTATATATCTGAGATGGGACGAGATCTTGTATGAAATTTAAATTAAAAATAAAATTCTTATATATCAATTCATAAATTCACTAATATAGATTCATAGTTGGAATCGCAAAATTAGTATTGCGGTCAATTGCATAAACGAAATCTTGTGAATTCCAACCTATTAATTATTAAAAGCAATTAATAATACTACGACATCATAGGATAGCAATAACAAAGAATCTTTCTAAAATAAACCATTAGCATTCAACAAAGTTCTAAAACAAAATACAAGTAAATTTTAAACATATATTGAAAGTAACGTAAACCATATAAGTAATGTTTTAATTCGAAGCAATCTAACCAATGAGACTCATCTTAAACTAGTGAGTTATGTTGCTTCGTGATACTACGCTTTTCCAGAACAGAAAACCAAACTTAACAGCAAACAGAAAGGGAACGTTTTACTCTCCTGTTCCCTTTGAAGTTTGAAATTTTTGAAGCATCGAAACTTTATTTACCTCAGCATAAAGATACTGCACTCTCTAAGATCGAACACCTAACTACATTTCCTATTTGCTAAAGTCCCAGGGCGCTAACTGAGAAGTGGATTCCTTGTTACATGTTCACAGCAAAATATTAAGCAACAGAATCCCAGAGGAACGATTCCTCTTTCCGGCGTTGATTTCGGAGCTTCATAAAATGTTCCAGAGGGTTCATTTATCTTTATACAGTAATTCGATCCACAAGTCACATCCACACTCCAAACTTGTTTCTTGAGCAAAGATTTCGAAAGCGACCCTTTTTCTTTTGATAGGGAAGTATTATTTTTAAGAATAAAATATTTATCATTTAGTGTATTTGTTTTCGACTTCTTTTGATATTTCACGTCTTTTAACCAGATTTTATATTGCTATTTAGTTTTACTCAACAAAGTGACAAATTATTTTTTTTTTTCAGTGAAAGTTGTGACGGTCTTTCTCTAATTCATCAAAGAATGTTTTAAACATATATTTTTGTAATTTTTGTATTTCAATCTTTAACTTTTGATAAGATATGTAGTTTATATTTTGTTCAATAATATGCATGTTAATTTTTTATAAAAATAACTCATTTTTTCTACCTTATTTCTAACAATTCAGTATTTTTAATTTAAATTTATTTATATTAAATTATTTTAATTTAAATTTTTATACATATATATATATTTTTAAAGCGATGCGTGCTTCTAACACGTTACTTTAAAATGCACTTTTGTGACTTCATATATTTTTTTTCTAATAGTTATTTTTAAAGTAGTCACAAATTATATATATCTGATATGGGCAATATTTTGAATAAAAATCTAAATTAAAAATAAAATTATTATATATCAATTCAATTATTAAATATATATTCTTATATTATTATATATTCAATATATATCAATTCTTATATTATATTATTAAATATATATTCTTATATTATATTATTCAATATATTCTTATATATCAATTCAACTAATATTAAAGTATTCATAATTATAATTGCATAATTAGTTCTACTGTAATTATATAAACAAAGTCTTGTTAATTCCATCCAATTAATTATTAAAAACAATTACTAATACTACGACATCATTGAAAATCAATGATAAAGACACTTTCTGGAACAAACCATCAACATTAAACGAAGTTCTAAAACAAAAATCCAAGTAGATTTTCAGCATAGATTCTAAGTAACAGGAACCACATAATGTATTTAATTTGAAGCAACCTTACCAATGAGACTCATCTTAAACTAGTGAGTTTTGTTGCTTCGTGATACTACACTTTTACACTTTTACCAATCTTAACAGCAAACAGAAAGGGAACGTTTTACTCTCTTGTTCCCTTTGAAGTCCGAAATTTTTGAAACATCGAAACATTATTTACCTCAGCATAGAGTTACTGCACTGCGAGATCGAACACCTAACTACACTTCCTATTTGCTAAAGTCCCAGGGCGCTAACTGAGAAGTGGATTCCTTGTTACATGTTCACACCAAAATATTAAGCAACAGAATCCCAGAGGAACGATTCCTCTTTCCGGCGTTGATTTCGGAACTTCATAAAATGTTCCAGAGGGTTCATTTATCTTTATATAGTAATTCGATCCACAAGTCACATCCACACTCCAAACTTGTTTCTTGAGCAAAGATTTCGAGAAGCGACCCTTTTTTTTCTTTTGATAGCGAAGTAGTATTTTGAAGAATAAAATATTTGTCATCTAATGTATTTGTTTTCATCTTCTTTTGATATTTCTACTTAAGTGTTTTAACCAGATTTTATTTGTGATTTAGTTTCTCTCAACAAAGTGTCAAATTAAATTTTTTCAGTTAAAATTGTAATGGCTCTTTTCTAATTCATCAAAGAATGTTTTAACCTTATATTTTTTTAACTTTTATATTCAGTTATTATAGTCAGTACTTTTGTATTCAGTTCATTTATTTCAGTTTTTAATTATCGATTAGAGGGTCCAGATGGCCTAGTGGCTAGCGCTCTTGCGCTCGGGACCACAGGTTTCGGGTTCCAGTCCCGGCGGTACCATGGATGTTTGTAGTAGTTCGGAATCCACTTTAATCCGTAGATCCCGTTCTAACTTGATCGTAGAGTGTTGCGGGGGTATTGTTACTAAGCGTCCGTAGCTTATCTTCAAGTTACACGCAACTCCTGGGTGAGTATCCTAAGTGAGTAACGTCGGTGAAGCGCTTGCCTTAAGGCATCAAGACAACTGTCTAAGTGTTTGCCAGCTGTATTAGAACAAAAAAAAATTATTGATAAGATGTATAGCTCATGTTTTGTTTAATATTATTGATTTTTTATAAAAATAACTCATTTTTTTCACCTTATTTCTAACAAATAAGTATTTTTAATTTATTTTGTTATATATATAGCAATTAGTGCACAAATATTAAAAATAAATGCTTTTATATATAAATGCTTTCTTATGCAAATTAAAATTAAAAAAAAAAAAACATACTTTCTGTATTCTGCTGCTATAGTTTGAAAGTGCAAGAATAAACAAAAAGTTGCTGAGAACGTTATATAATAAATTTAAAATAAGTTTATTAAACGAAATGTATAAGTTGCATTAAAATTTAAAATAATCCAAAAGTATTTCATCTAAAAATGATTAATAAACGTCAGATTTGTTATTTATTTATTTTTTATTAAAATTTGAACTACTTTCCAATGCAATAAAATTCTAAAAAATAATCAAGAATGTAAAACAAATATCACATTTTTTTAGTATTAATATCTGAGCATTTTTAACTTTAGCAAATCAATACAGCAAAGAAAGACGAATTTTTAATCAAAGCAATGTTTTAAGTACAGTTTTCTTCATTCTAATTTAAAAGTATTTGACTTTGAATAACAGAATCATATTAATAACGAAACTGTTTTAGAATACAGTTGGATTATTAATTTCATTTAGGCGTCGTTGAATTAATTAAATTTAAAAAAAAATCAATACTCTTTACTGCTACCAATTAAAAACATTTTACCAAAGATCTGTCTATTTAACAAGTAGCGATTTATTGCCTATCACATTGACCAATTAAAATTTTTAAGTACTTTTAACTGATTTGGAATAATTGCAAATGCAATTTTAAAAGCCAAGTTACAATAATGATGCACTAATTAAATTTAAATGAAAGTTAATACTTTCTTGTTACTTTCATTAATTTGCTGAGAAGTGTATAGTTTTCTTTTCCAATAACTTTTTATTAATTCGTTCTATTTTTAAAACTGCTACAATAGCGTTTATTATTATTATTTTTTTTTTTGTTTATTCCTTTAGCCACTATATTTCGAAATGAAGTTGTTCAGTTTAATTTTTTAAACATGATATTGTTAATCAATTTCTATAAATATTTTCAAAAAAAAAAAAAAACTTATTATTCAAATTTCTAAGTATCGAAGAATTATATAACACCTATAGTTCTGATTCTTATTTCAGAATCATAAAAAAAGTTTTTATTATTCTGAATTATTCAGAATTTAAAAAATGGGTTTTTACATCTAATAGATGCTACCTCTAAGATACAATATCAGTGCAAATAATTAAGGTAATTATAGTTTTGTTGTTTCTACCTAAATAGATCAATATATACAATATTTCAATCCAAAATAAATTTGTCGATTACTCTAAATTTTATAATTACCTTTAAATATTCTATTTAAACAGTGTTTGAAACCATAGAATCATTCATTCATATTTATGGCGAGATATACATTTAAAGAATTTTCAAGTTTATGATCTTTACCATTTTTAAGATATTGCCCATCTCAAGATTTTGCAACGGTGTTTGTTTTTTATTTATTATTTTTTTTACGGTCGAAACCGTACTATTAACCTTATTTACTCTACAAAATAATGTTTGAAAATAAGTTTTACTTTTTCAATTTTAAAGATGCAACAAATCAATTATTGTTTTTTACAAAAATTTAGGAAAATAACTGAAAATAAAAATCAATTCCGAGGACGTTTTTTTATGTAAACATTTAGAAAAATATCAGATAAAATATTTATTTAAAAGAATAATTTCTTCTTTAAGAAGAAACATTTGTAGATTATGTAAATGTTTTGTATCTGATTAACATTTATTTCTCGGAATAAATTTCAGCATTTTTATTTTATCTCTTCAATATTTATTTTTTTTTATTTTATCTCTTCAATATTTATTTTTTTATTTTATCTCTTCAATATTTATTTTTTATTTTATCTCTTTGATTTATTTCTATAATTTTTTAAGTCCTTTAGTTTTCTTTTTATCGTAATGAAACTTTTCATAACAACTTAAATGTAGAAGATTATTTATAAATTTTCTTAGATACAAAATCTTGAAGTGATGTCATTTTTGTCTAAAGTAACGAAATATTGGTAGGTATGGAGTAGGTGATATTTTATACTATAGAAGCCATTTTGGATTAAATCACACAAAACAATTATTATTATTATTTAATTTTATGGACAAACATACTTATAGTATCTTTCAGATAGTTTGCGTTTTTAATGAAATATTTTATAACATATTTATGCATTAAAATAATGAATCTAGTTTTCTAATGCATCCGTTTTCAGTATTTGATTCATCAATCTATCAAATATATTTATTATTTAATTAAAAAACGTCAATTTACAAATTTAATTAAACAAAAGTCAAACGCCAAATGTTAATTAGTCATTTTCTTTTGCATAGATAGAAGAGTTTCAGAAAATCCCATCTATAGAGTTAGATCAACATCTATGCCAATGCAACATAAGAATTATAATTACACAAATGTTGTAGTATAACTTCTATAGTTAACATGAGAAAAAACCCATGCAGCTAACTTAAGACAAGGAATCATGTTCAGAAAAGCATAATAGTTTATCAATTAAATAATATGCAAATAGTGCTTAAAAATAATGACAAAAATAATGTTTTTAATCTTATTTGGCATTATTTCTTTTAAATATGATTCTGTATTATATAAAAGTAGGAAAATTCTGTAAAATGTGTTATTCAAGTATCTACTTGCTTTACGTAGAGATTTACAATTTTACAATTGGATCATTACACATTAAAAAGTCTTAAGCTAATTTTTAATGTCAAAGTATGATTACTTATCTTAACTAATGATCAATTGACTAAAATGTCTTTAATTTAAAATTTTCCCTTAAAATTATGCATTTTGATATCTTACTACTTGAGTACTTCGATTAACATTTCTTACATTATCATTTAAAAATCACAGCATTTACAAAACATTAAAAAAAAAGAAAATGGGCAATTATTTGGAAAAAAAAATTTTTTAATTAAATTTCTACATTATAAGGGGCGATCAAAAAGTTTCCTTTTAGGGTTTGGCTGCAGCTTGTATACAATGTATAAGCAACCACATCTAGGCGTGGTACTGTTATGGCATTTGTTTAATTCCAATGTATGTATGGTAAATGCTGAAACATTAACAATGATGACGTTAGTAACAAATGTGTCCAAACCGACCTGCTTATTGATTTCAAGGGTCCAGGTGACCCATCACTGGAGAATGGTACTGCAAAGAGATTACGACGTGCAATTAAGGCGAAGCGTCCGGGAAAACTGCGAAATGCGTTGATTCTGATTCATGATAACGCACGTCCCCAAATTGCAAATGTGGTAACGCAAAAGTTACACTCATTAAGAAGTGGGAGACACTAGAGCTTTCACCTTACAGTTTTGATCTCTCCCCATGCAATTTTCATGCCTTGGTCCACTGAAAAGTCCTTGAAAGGTCTACGGTTCCTGTCGGAAGTAGAAATGCAGTAAGCAGTTTTGGACTCTTTCAAGCAACACAAAGATTATATTTACCAAAGGGGTATATTTAGCCTGATGAATAGTGGGATGATTGCTTAAAACAGGGGTGGCCAACCCACGACACGCCTTGAATACTTTCTGGCACTTGAGATTTATCACATTTTTACAAAATATATTTATTTCCTAATGGCCGAAGAAGTGAAAAACCAATGTATTAAAAAACATATTATGTGTGCATCCATATATTCAAAGATTAACTGTCGAAATTATGAGAAAAATAAACTTATATTAAAATAATATTCTTGCGAATATAGGACAGATAATGCTTGTTTTATTTATGAGTTTACAGTTATAAGTTCTCAGTGTAATTAAATGATATTCTGCGAACTCATGATTTTGTAACATCTAATATAACAGGTTCTATGATTTATTTTAAGTGACCTCAGTGACAAATAAAATTGACCAAACACAAAATACGTTCAAACATAACGGACGCTAACCTGCAACACCTCTTACGATGTGCAAATACCCAATTGAGATCGATTTGCTAAATCTAAGTGTAAGAGTGCAGAAACTAATATCGCACTAGTAAAACAAATATTTTTAAATGATTTCATTTTTTATTTCGTTTTTATTTATATATTCTTTATATTTAATTTTCAGTGTTACATATTGCTTTAACAATATGCGTTTAGTATCGTTATTATTATATTATCTGTGTTTATATGTAAGAACAATAGTAATAACTCATTATGTTTCAATTTTTCACTCCAAAAATTTAGTGGTTCTAAGTCTAATATGGGGATATATAATTTTAGATGCGTCCCGCGGAGTTGTGATATGGCCCGCAAGGTCATTTGGGTTGGCCACCACTGGCCTGAATGCTGAAGACGATTTTGCATGACTGGCATACCAAATTTAGACTGCACGGTCTTCAAACGGAAACCTTTTGATCTCCCTTTATAATAAATGTTCGAAGATGAAGTATTTACATATTCTTCTAAAAACAATATGTTATTGTGGCAATTACATTAAAAAATACCAAAAATTTAAGGCGTGAGTTAGAATATCAAACGATAGGAACTACATCCAGCATTTAGTAAAAACCTTTTTTTCTTATAAGATGAAATAACACGCAACAAAAAAAGGGCTCTCAAACGAAAAAGCACTCCATTTACACAGAAGTGCATTAAGAGCAATGCACAAAAGGGTAGCATAAAAGAAAATGAGTGTTATTTTTATATGATGAGTTTCGTGAGCTTCCGTTCTTCCCTTTTATCCTTTCAAGTATTTTTCTTTTCTAGAATAAAATATGCGAGACAATAGTTTGGAAAAAAATTGCAGAACACATGCTATGTTTTTGCACGTATTGTATGGATTTAAATAAAAGAGATTTATTCAAATGAGTATATAAATATATACAGTGGCATTAAAACTTCATTACTCTAAGTATGCTTAGGTTAAATAGTTATTTATTGCAATGAATTTTGATGTTGATATTGTAGTATTAAAGATAAATGTTACAGCAGGCAGCTTTACAGTTATTTAAAAATGTACTCTAATCCGAAATCAATCGATTAAACTAGAAGAAAATTTCTCATTTTAAATCTTATCCTGAATAAACAATTTTGATTATAATGATGTTTCAGATTTAATTAAAATAAATCTATTGTAAAGAAATCATTTTATTTTTTCTACTTTTTTATTTTAAATATTTTTGACATAAACAATATTTCAAAATTTTTATTAGATACATTTAATGTAAATTCAATTAATGTAATCATTGATTATAATTAAATATAAACAATTTTTCAAAATTAGATATATTTAATATAAATTAAAATAAGAATTCAAATATATTATATCCTCAGATATTTTTTTAGCCGGCCATTTTTAAACTACATCATACAATAATAAAATAAAGCACCAAAATTTTCTGTTTTCAAAATAAAACTTTCTTTAATGGCCATTGTTTAGAAAAGATACATGACGTGAAGTATTTTAACTATTTTTAAGACAGAAAAGATGGACCAAAGAAGCATTGCCCTAGAAATCCTTTATTAAAATCCACAATGCTTTTTATATATTTTTATTAATGAAATAATTAACAATTTCATAATAAATAAAGCGATCAATAATTTTTTAATCATATTCTTGTACTGTAAAATAAAAGTAGTTTCTTACTGTACTAAAAAAATACTGAAGAAAGAATTTAGCAAATTATGCATTAAATAAACTCCATGACATGAAATTTCTACACCGACATTATATTTTAATTAGCTAATTATTAAATACTGTTTTGTTCTTATGCAACCTTGTTTGGCTTTAAGTACAAAAAAAATTGTTACTGTGTCAGATATATTTTTTTCTACGTTACCTTGAATTAAACGTTATTTAAGATAAAATGCTTTTACCTTCTACATTCTTTTCACAATTTGCCAAGATGAGCATGGATTTTTACTTCATTACACCATTTTTTATTACATCTTACATAGATTAATACTTGCTTACGAAGGCCAACGGGCATATGACATGGTAATTAGCGTGCCTTGCTCTAAAAATTGGCATTTTTTTTTTCAACTTAATGAATAAACTACTTATTTTCCCTTTTTTAAAATGTTTTATTCTATTCATAAACTTACAAAAAATGATTTTTTTTTGTTTAGTGATCAATAATACCATTTTAGCATTAAGAAGTTCCTATTTTAAAGAAATGCTTATTTTTTTTTTTTAAAATTATCAAATGTATTCTTTTAAATTTTATTGATTTCTCAAAGCACATATTAGATAAAAATATTGTATTCTAACGCAACGAATCATGACAAAGCAATTCTTATAAATTTTATAGCTAGTAAAAATTACAAAAGAAGATTATAGGTAAAACTCATTATATCCACAACATATAAGAATTCAATTATGAACCCAGAATTTCTTAAATTCACAATAATTTTAAAAATAGATATTCATGCATGTAAAAATATTTATAAGTTAATTATTTTTTTAATGTTTTAAATTAATATTTTACATCTAAAATTGTCAATAAATATTTTCAAATCCTTTAATTGAAATATTTTAAGCGAATAACTTTCATTCGTACTTTAAAATATAAAAATGTCTTCTTTCAGGCAATCAACTGTTAAAAAAATTATTCTTTTAATTTCAGTGAATTTAATATACAAACAATTTTTAAAATTGAATTTCTCTTTTTTCGAGGAAACTTAGATATGTAATGAAAATTATAATATGAGATTTAATTAAAATAGAAATTTATGGTAAAATCAGACTTAAGTCACTTTCTTTTGTTTAATTTAGGTATGGATATTTTTTTCATTTAAATTGAAATATAATATTTTCGACACACATAAAATACATAAAGCGATTTTTCATACATTTTATTTGATAATTTTAATAATCATAGTTTAATTCAATATAGGAATTAAGAAGAAATATTTTCCATAAATTAAAATAGTTCAAATTCCATTCACTAGTTTTATAAGCAATCAGTTTTAAACTACATCATACAATATTAAAATAAAGCACCATTTTCTGCTTTTAAAATATATATTTTCTTTAATAGCCCATTGTTTAGAGAAGATATATCACGTGAAGCATTTTAACTATATTTAAGACAGAAAAAGATGGACCAAACAAGCATTGCTCTAGAAATTCTTTATTATTATCCACAATGCCTTTTGTATCCTTTTATTAACGAACTAATTAACAATTTCATAATAAATAAAGGAATCAATAATTTTTTAATCATTTTTCTGGTACTGTAAAACAAAAGTAGTTTCTTACTGTACTAAAAATACTGAAGAAAGAATTTAGCAAATTCTGCATTAAATAAACTCCATGACATGAAATTTCTATATCGACATTATATTTTAATTAGCTAATTATTAAATACTGTTTTGTTCTGATGCAACCTTGTTTGGCTTTTGAGTACAAAAAAAAAAATTGTTACTCTGTCAGACATATTTTTTTCTACGTTACCTTGAACTAAACGTTATTTAAGATAAAATGCTTTTGCTTTCTACATTCTTTTCACAATTTGCTAAGATGAGCATGGATTTTTACTTCATTACTCCATTTTTTTATTACATCTTACATAGATTAATACTTGCTTATGAAGGCCAAAGGGCATATGACGTAGTATTTAGAATACCTTGCTCTAAAAATTAACGGTTTTTTTTCTTTGAACTTAATGAATAAGTTTCTTTTTTTCCCTTTTGTAAGATGTTTTATTCTATTCATCAACTTACAAAAAATGTTTGGTTTTTTTTTTTTTTTGTTTTGGGATCAACAATGCCCTTTTAGCATTAAAAATTAGTATTTCAAAATAATTTTTATTTTTAAAAAATTATCAAACATATTATTTTTAATTTTACTGATTTCTCAAATTACATCTTTTATAAAAATATTATTTCCTAACTCACAATGGCTCATAAGAAAACAATTTCTTATAAAATTTACAGCAATTATAAATTAAAAAAAAAAATATTTTATGGGTGAAACTCATTATATCCGCAATTGATAAAAAATTAAATTATAAATTAATATTTTTTTTCATTCATAATAATATTTAAAAATAGATATTGATGCATGTAAATGAAAGACTTATAATTTAATTAATTTAAAAATATTTTTAATTAATATTTTGCATTCAATATTGTTACTAAATGTATTCAAATATTTAATCGAATTTTTATATTATTAAGTACAATTTAAATTGTACTTTAAAATATAAAAATGCCTTCTTGCATACTATTAACTGTTAAAAAATTATTTTTTTAATATAAGTGAATTTAATTAACAAACATTTCTTAAAATTTAATTATTCTTTAAAAATTTGCAAAAAAATGTTAATATATTGTGAAAATTATAATATGAGATTTTATTAAAATAGATCTTTAGAGAAAATGAAATTTAAATCATTTTCTTTTCTTTTAATTTTAAATATTTATACTATTTTTATTTAAATTGAAATATAATACATAAAAGGCATAACAAAATTTTTAAAAACTTTCTATTAGATAAATTTAATAATCATAATTTAATTAAATATATGAATAAAGAAAAAAATTATTACATAAATTAAGATAGTTCAAATTCCATTCATTAATTTTTAATCTGTCGTTTTTAAACTACATCATACAGTGTTAACATAAAGTCTTAACATTTTATGTTTTCAAAATAGTATACTTTCTTTAATGGCCCATTGTTCAGAGAAGATATATGACGAGAAGTATTTTAACTATTTTTAAGACAGAAAAGATGGACTAAGCAGCATTATTGTAGAACTCCTTTTATTAAGATTCACAGTGCTTTTTTATATTTTTTTTATTAATGAACTAATTAACAATTTCACAATAAATAAAGCAATCGATAATTTTCAATCATATTCTTGTACTGTAAAACAAAAGTAGTTTCTTAGTGTGCTAAAAATACTGAAGAAAGCATTTAGCAAATTATGACATGAAATTTCTACACCGACATTATATTTTAATTAGCTAATTATTAAATATTGTTTTGTTCTTATGCAACCTTGTTTGGCTTTAAGTAAAAAAAAAAAAAAAATGTTACTGTGTCAGACATATTTTTTCTACGTTACTTTGAATTAAACGTTATTTAAGATAAAATGCTTTTACCTTCTACATTCTTTTCACAATTTGTTAAGATGAGCATGGATTTTTACTTCATTACTCCATTTTTTATTACATCTTACATAGATTAATACTTGCTTACGAAGACCAACGGCATATGACGTAGTAATTAGCGTACCTTGCTCTAAAATTGGCGTTTTTTTTCTTTCAACTTAATGAATAAGCTATTTTTTTTTTCCTTTTTATAAGATGTTTTATTCTATTCATAAACTTACAAAAAATGTTTTTCTTTATTTCGTGATCAATAATGCTATTTCAGCATTAAAAAGTTTGTATTTTAAAGTAGTAGTTTATTGTTTTAAAAAATTATTAAATATGTTCCTTTAAATTTTATTGATTTCTCAAAGCAAATATTTTATAAAAAATAATATCTCCTAACGTAAGGAATCATAACAAAACAGTTCTTATAAACTTTATAATAAGTAGAAATTACAAAAAATAATTATAGATGAAACTCATTATATCCACAATAGATAGAAATTAAATTTTAAATCAATAATTATTTTGCATTCATAATAATATTTGAAAATAGATATTGATGCATGTAAATAAAATAATTATAATTTAATGAATACTTAAATGTTTTAAATTAATATTTTGCATGCAATATTGTCACTAAATGTATTCAAATATTTTTTAAACGAATAACTTTCATTCGTAATTTAAAATATAAAAATGTTTTCGTTGCATATGATCAACTCTAAAAAAATTATTCTATTCATATACTCTGAATTTAATGCACAAACAATTTTTAAAAATGTATTTTCTTTAAAAATATACAAGAAAATTTCGATATATTATAAAAATTGTAATATGAGAATATGATTTAATTAAAGTAGAACTTTAGTATAAATCAGAACTTACATAATTTAATTTTAAGTTTGATACTTTTTTTTTTTATTTAAAAGGAAATATAATATTTTCGATATACATAAAATACATGAACAATTTTTCCAACATTTTGCTAGCTAAATAAAATAATCATATTTTAATTAAATATAGGAATTAAGAAGAAATTTATTGTATAAAATAAAATATTCATATACCATTCATTTGTTTTTAACAAGTCATATTTAAACTACAACATGCAATATTAGAATAAAACACAAACACTTTCTGTTTTCAAAATATATACTTTTTAATGACCCTTTGTTAAGAGAAGGTGTACGACGTGAAGTATTTTAACTACTTTTATTTCAGAAAAGATAGACCAAAAAGCATTACTGTGGAACTCCTTTATTAATATTCACAGTGACTTTTAAACTTTACTTGACTTTTAAACTTTTGAGTACTTTAAAATATAAAAATGTCTTTCTTGTTTGCAATAAACTTTTACAAAAATAATAATTTTATTATCAGTGAAATTAATATCGAAACTAGTGTTTAAAAATGAATTTTGCTTAAAATATTTCGGTACAAAAATCATCATAGGAATTTAAGAGATGTAATGAAGTGCTTATTATAAAAAATATTTTATTGAAAGAAGCATTATTTAAAATATATCTCTGAAAAGAGATATAGGAAACAAGATTTACGATAGTTTTCACTAAATATGCATCTTAAAGGCAAACAAGAAAATAATTTCAAGAATCGCTGTTTAAAAGTTAAATTTCTTTTTAATAGAAAAAAGCAACGCATAAATTTTTAATTCCTGTTTTGAATCTAATTTAAATGCGTTTACATTTATTTTATTTTTATATGAGAAACGAATAGTTAATTAATGTATATATTTTTAAAGGTCATTAAATATTCAAAGTAATGTAAAATTTTTTAATTTTTATGCGTTAGGTTATGGAATTTATCTAAACTATTTTTAACCTCAAAGAAAGATTAATAATTAAAATTTTAATTACCTTTTAAAATTATTTTATATGAAATTTTCATGCAAATAAAAAAATGTATTTTCTTTTTATTATAAGAAATATATTTTTCTACAAATAAAAATATAATTGTGAACAGATCTGTAAAAAATAACAATACTTTGTAAAACCTTATTTACCAGATGATATCATTATTCAATTCTGATTTTTAAAAATAGTGATTTATTATAAAAAAATTAATAATTAATGAAATTATTCCTGTTTTACAAAATGCAAATACAATTCTGTGTTCTTTGATAAAGAAGTAATATTCATAATTTTTGAAAATCTAGACATTTTTAAAATAATTTTCTACAATTTTATGGAATTATATTTTCCATATTTAGGTAAGAAAATAAACAATTAATAAATAACTGTTTATTAATTTTATTTGCTTTAGTTTGGTATTTTCATTATTTGTTGTTTAAAATTTAAAAGAAGGACATTAAAATGGCACAAACAATTTTTCTCTTTGAAGTGTGAAATAAGATCTCTCTCTCTTTCCTTTTAGGTAGAATGGTATTTAAAAGGAATTACAATTCCGCAAAAAAATTTATTTTAAAAAAGATTGAAAAAATCTTATATCTTTTACTGACAGAAATTTGATGTTTAAAATAACGAAATTTATAAATCTTTATTTCGTATATGTAGGGCATTGTTACATTTTAAAAATGAAAATTTAATTGCATTTTCTATATTAGCAGAAAAGAAAACCTTTTCTACAAAAAGAAATGGAAAAGTATATATGGAAAATCAATAATATTTATTCATAAGCTGTGTGAAAATATTTAAAATGCAGTAATTTATAAGTAGTATACCTATCATTAAACATTACAAGGGTACTTTCTGTGTTATATTTGCAATAAATCTATAATATTTCACAAAAATATAGCTCATCATCAATTTTTAAACAAAGTAAATGTAAAAATTATGATGCCTAAATAAAATAAAAGTAAATTTGTTTAAAATATATAGTTTATAAAAAGAATTTAATTCAGTTAATGTTAATATTACATTGCATGCAGCATAGATTAACATGTAGCATGTACATTTCATGTTGAATAGCACTAAAATAATTTATAATTCTATAATTATGTTTAGTAAATTCTTAACATCTTCGAAATTTACTTCTGTTTGGTATAGACTAGAGATACTAGTACAGATTAACTATATGCGATATTTTATATTATCAAATTTCTTAAAATCATTTTTATGCATTAAATGAAATATGGTGCATATTTAATATGTTTCTACTATTTGATACTGTAACTTTAAAATCGAATTTGAAAAATAAGTTATTTAAATCTTTTAATGTAGAAAATGTTATGTCCTTCTACTAAATTAAATAAACATTAAAATATTTTAAAATTGAAAACTCCATTATTAAATGCACAAATCAATCTAATGAATTTAATTACCTAAATTCTTTTGAATGGAATTACTATCTTCACTGACTCAAGTTCTGCCTTACAGGCTCTTAATAAAGGTTTCTCTAGTATGATCTTGGCCATTATATCTTTTAAAACAAATCCACTGCTCGTGCAGAATATGAATCCTACAATGGATACCTGCACACTGGATTTGGAATTTAATAAACTTGCAGATTATTTGGTGAAGAATGCCAGATGTCTAGATCAGAATGTCATTCTACTTCCCTTGCAGATGCAAATGTATGGGCAAAATCTAAACTTATGATTCCTACTAAGATTACCACCAAATTACAGAACTAAATGTTGACAGCACTCTCACAAGATTAAGGATGAAGAACTACAAAAGATATAAAAAAATTTCTGCTAATGCTGTTAAAAAATACCAAAACATGTAGCAACTGCCCTGATGTCGAGCCTACTCCTCATCATGTCTTTGATTGCCCAGCTGTTGCAGCCTCTTGCATTGTCTGGACCATCCCTCGGAAGTGGATTTATACTCAGAGCTGGCAATCAGCATAGTCAATATTATTTGGGAGCACCACGATATTTGATTTTCTAGCACTCTTCAGTGGATACGACAACAACAACAACAACAACAGACCATTAAATCTACGACTATGTTTAGTTTCTACTGTTCCATAAAATTTGAGTTTAGACTCATTTTTTTATTCTATGTATATATTGATACAAGATTAATGATTCATACATTTCAATAAATTATATGTTTACTTATTTAATAATGATAAATTATTAAAAAAAAAAGCATAAATTCATATATTATACGAGATATAGTTAGTGAAAATATTAGAATAAAATATTTATTCACTTCGTAAATGTAATTTTAAAGTATGTTTCTCTTTTTTAGCTTTTTTTTTTTTGGGGGGATTCAAATTACAAGAAATTTTTAGTGTTGACCGAATCCAAATATTATCTGAATATGTAAAAATCTATCAAAATCAAAAGAAAAATATTTCAAATCTCGGAATAAATTTTTTCAAATTAGTTTGTCACTGGTGGTTTTTACTCGTAATTTAATGATGCTTCCTCGTTAATTTTCAAATTTAATATGGCGTACGATTTATTCGCTAACTTCTTCCTATAATATGTAGAAATTTAAGATTTTAATGTTTTTATTGGAAAAAAAACATACTGAAATTATTATTTTTTGATGAAAATTGCTTTTAATATCATAGTACTTCAGAATACATATTAAAATGAATTCAGATATATATTAAAAAATCAAACTGATAAACATAATAGATATGTTAGCATTCTATCTATTTAGTTTAAAATAAAATAATATTTTTTATTTGCCTTTATCAAAATATGAACATTTTTACTTGATTTTTTTATTTATCGTTTTATATTATAAAATGATCCAATACCATCCATTTCTAAATTAAAGATAAAATACTTCTTTAGAAATTAAACTACTTTAAAAAATCAATATTAATATTTAAAGACAGAAAAATTAATATGAAAATTATTAAACAATATTAAATAAGAAAAAATTCCATCCTTTTTTGTTGTTGTTTACTATTTTGAAACTAATTTAACTTTTACTAAATAACTTAGACAAAAATATTACCATTATAGTTAAATATATAGAAATATAATGAATGTCTTTGAGAAATGAGAAATTTAATAAATGTCTATTCAAAAATTTAATAATAATAAGTAGAATATTGAAATATTAAATAGTATAGTAATGCTAAATACACAAATAAAAGAAGATAAATAAGAGTCAATAGAAATTAATTACTGCTCAATAAATTTTATTTAGAAAACAATGTAACATATACTAAATGAACAGTAACAAAATTATTGCAACTAAATTAATTTTATTATATAATAGTTTTTAAGTTAACATTTTTAAATTAATAAAAGCATGATAAAACTTATTGTACTAATAAATAGTTGTTTATTTATTGAACAGTGATAATAAATACAAATAATAAATGTCAGTTTTTTAAACGTTGTGTTCTTATACCTATGAAAGAGCAACAACATTTCTTAAGTAAAAATACAACAAACATAGTAACCTAGATTAAATTTATTAGTGAATCGTTATTAATAAATTTTTCTTTGGATGTCAAATTAATTTTTATAAAGTGTATACAAACAATATTTTTGCTATTTTTGTTAATTATTTTGAACAGTACATTACATCTGCTACAGCAACGTAGATTCAACAATATTCTTTAATTCTTTAAGTAAAAAAAAAAAATTGTAGCAGGGATTAAATTTATGAGTGAACAGTTATTAATAAACTTTTCTTGAATACCTAACTACCATTAAAAAAATATTTATAAAATGTCTACAAACATTATTTTGCTATTTTTGTTAATGAATTTTTTAATTAAATTTATGAGTGAATTGTTATTAACAAACTTTTTCTGGAATACCTAACAACCATTAAAAATATTTATAAAATGTATACATAATTTTGATATTTTTGTTAATGAATTTTTAATTAAATTTATGAGTGAATAGTTATTAGTAAACTTTTCTTAGAATACCTAACAACCATTTAAAAAAATATTTATAAAATGTATACAAACAATATTTTGCTACTTTTGTTAATTATTTCGATCAGTACATTACTTGTGCTTCTGAAGAAAGGCGTAAATTTTTAGTCTCTCTTTTCGCTTTGACGCTATCCATCCTCTTCACCAACAACAGGAAGTCGTTAAACGAAGGCTCTGCGAGTGGTGCGGCATCCTTCCGTTCCTGCCGTCTAGCGATGCTGGTGCATTGAACGGAATGGACCTATAAAAACGCCACCACTTGAACGGGAATGTTCCTTTTCGCTTATAAAACTGTCTTTTCCAGGCCTGAAACCCAAACGGATGATACCATCTTGAAGTTCACCATAGAGAACAATGTGTTTGTGAAAATGCAGGAATATATATTTTCGTCATCTCACATCGTATTTTTTTTTGTTACTATTCTTCTTCTTATTATTATTATTATTATTCTATTCCACAATCAATGATTGTCTTGTTTTTAATAATCAATAATTTTGTTTAAGCAATGGATCAAGTTTAGAATTCTAACTATCCTTAATCGATTTTTATCATTTTTTTTATCTTTTTTTTTTTTTTCTTAAATATTGTACTTTTTTTTATTTATTTATTTTTGTGATCTAATCTTTAACACTGAAATTTCTTCTTAAAAAGTTATCCAGAATTAAATTTTCTGGATTTAATAAAATCATTTTTGTAAGGAATTATATATCTTATAGTTGATATTATGCACAAACAATGATCATAACTTAAAGAAAATCAAATCATATTTTCTATATGTCGTGCACAAACATATATTATTGTCCACTTATATTTCATTCCCATTGCAGTTTTTTATTTATTTTATATAGTAAATAATTAAATGCACCATGCATTTATACTTAATTGCTTTTTTTTTAAATTTATCATGCCTTAAGGACTATTTTAAGATTCTTGTGTTTGCTTTTTCAACTATTACAGCTGTCGTAAATTTTAAAATAGTTCAAAATTTGTACCATAGCATAAAGTCTTTTTGCTATTACAGTAAAATAATCTTTCAATGTATATATTTGATATTATTTGGATTAGCACATTGTAAGTTTATATATATATATATATATGCATTTCAAAATTTATCTTGTTAGACCGTCAATAAAATAACAATGTATGAATAAAAGGTTAGTTTTTAAATAATTTTTTAATAACTATGTCACAATAACTTAAAAACATGCAACTTAAATAATAAAAGTCACAAACTCAAATCGCTAATCGAAACATGCAATTCAATTCAATTAACACGACTTATTGCTAATATGTGTTTTTTATTGCAAACGAAAATCAATACAAATTGTACAATCAATGTTAACATTTGTAGAAGCTATACTGCCATATAATTAAAATAATTACATGACTATATATGCTTACATATATAGTCATGTAATAATATAATCAATAATCAATAATAGTCATGTATCTTAGAGCTCTTACAATTCTTAACCGCAGATTATATTTATGATGTTGTTACCATATATTAACTAATAAATGCTACAATTTACAAATATTAATATTGTTTTACAAAAATAGATTCACTAATTTTAATTAAAATATTTTTATCAGCTCTTTCATGACTAAAGGGATGTACTTATAGATTCTATATAAAATATATACGTAAACAACAACACACAAAAATAACTTAAAAATTCATTTCAGAAAAAGTACGTAATTTGAAATTATCTTTGCAGGTTAAAAAACTCTACTTAAGCATTATGTTTCTGTATAACACACGAATAACAGCTCATCACATTCACAAGATTTTCATTTTTTTTATTGGTACTTTTAAATGTCCATTCAAATAATACCATTGGTTTATATTTGAACTACACATTTTTATTTGATAAAAAGTGAAACTCTGTAATGCTACGAGTTTAAATATAACTTTTAATAATATTATAAAATTTATGTTTTTCCTACTTTTAAAATCTTGCAGTTTCAGCCTTATTTATCCTGGAAAGGCTTAAAACATCGTGCAAAAGTATTATTATAGTAAATTCTACAACAGTGTTTTAATTAATAAGAAATAATTAAACGTAGGCTTAAAATAACAATTTTAACATATTATGAAATATTTATTATAAGACCTGCTTCAAATTATAATCAACCAGGTTATCAGTTCAAAACTATTTGAAAATATTTTTTGTGGAAATCATGCTCATAGATCATATATTTTTTTATTCTAAACCGTAATTAAATAAAAATATTAATATTTATGATTTAAACTAGACTGAAAATAATAAAATATTTAAATGTTTCAATTTTCTTTTGTTGTTCAATACTATTAATACGAAAAGATTTTTTAATGATATTGTCTTACTTCAACAACAATAGAGTGAGGAAAAACATACCCTTCTATATTTAATATTTTAACTGTAGCTCTTAGAATGTTTTTAGCGTATTTTTTCACATTTCCAAAACATTGATTAATATTTGTTAGCACAAACGTTCATCACACACACGCGGCATATCTATGACAGCTTTCATATCTCTTCAGAGACGAGAAAAAAACCGTACAATTTCGTATAAATGATGAATAAGCACAACATTTTCGTTTCACCCTACATTACATTGTCGCAGTCCCTTCCACCGGAAAGGGGATAAAGGCAGTTTGTAACTAATGTTTCGGAACATCCCAGAACGAGGTTTGTTCGTGTGAAGAAAGGAGAACATTTGTCAATCCCCAAAGTTCCATCAAGATCTTAAAATTTTTATGATTGCCTCGGACATTTCTTAAATTTCTTTCTTGGGTTTCACGGTGGTCATAAAGCGATATCATACCTTAACGGCCAATCGTAAAAAACAATCCAGGATTTTTATAGAAAGATCAGTCGTAAAAAGTATTTTGACTGCAGCATGGACACTCAGAGTTTTAGGATCGCTCTGCGCATACTGATCCCTTACGAAAAAGTAACTGGTTGAAAGAAATTCCACAGTTTATTCTGTTCCTTTTTATTTGATCGCTAGTAGATTGCTTCGCTCTCGGAGTCAGACAAAGAATTCATGGAAGTCGTTATAACGATCAACCTTTAAAGAAATATGAAACTAGACTTTTCTATTACAAAAACTATTCTATAACAACTGTTCTTACTATATTTTTGTTTTAGAAATTCATTTTTTATTGGAATTGGATTTTTGAAGATTTATTCTACATTTTATTCTTTTAATTACTTATTTCACTATTTTATATTCACGCATTATTCTTAAAAATTATGAGAACTATTCAAATAATTTATTTTAATTATTTAAATAATGCTTTGATGCGCTTATTTTTTAAGTTACATATATTATATGCTCTATCTTTATTAAATAGCCTGATATATTTTGTCTTGTTAAGTTACAATTAACCGGTTATCTTTACAAAAACCTTTGAAAACATTTTTGTTGAAATTATGTTGATAGATCATATATTTTTATATTTTAAAGCATAATTGAATAAACTGCAAAATGATGAAATATTTAAGTGTTTTTAATTTTCCTTTGCTGATTTTCAATACCATTAATACAAAAGTTTTTAAAATAATATTGTTTTACTTCAATAACAATAGGGTATTGTATTACAATTTATATGGAAAACATATACGTCTATACTTAATATGTCAGTTGTAGTTCTTAAAATGTTTTAGCTTACTTTTTTTCGAATTTCCAAAACATTGATTAATATTTGTTAGTGGAAACGTTAATCACACACACGGCATATCTATGACAGCTTTCATATCTTTTCTGAGACGAGAAAAAAAAAAAGCATACAATTTCGTATAAATGATGAATAAGCACAAAAATTTTCGTTTCACCCTACATTACATTGTCGCAGTCCCTTCCACCGGAAAGGGGATAAAGGCAGTTTGTAACTAATGTTTCGGAACATCCCAGAACGAGGTTTGTTCGTGTGAAGAAAGGAGAACATTTGTCAATTCTCCAAAGTTCTATCAAGATCTTAAAATTTTTATGATTGCCTCGGACATTTCTTAAATTTCTTTCTTGGGTTTCACGGTGGTCATAAAGCGATATCATACCTTAACGGCCAATCGTAAAAAACAATCCAGGATTTTATAGAAAGATCAGTCGTAAAAAGTATTTTGACTGCAGCATGGACACTCAGAGTTTTAGGATCGCTCTGCGCATACTGATCCCTTACGAAAAAGTAACTGGTTGAAAGAAATTCCACAGTTTATTCTGTTCCTTTTTATTTGATCGCTAGTAGATTGCTTCGCTCTCGGAGTCAGACAAAGAATTCATGGAAGTCGTTATAACGATCAACCTTTAAAGAAATATGAAACTAGACTTTTCTATTACAAAAACTATTCTATAACAACTGTTCTTACTATATTTTGTTTTAGAAATTCATTTTTTTATTGGAATTGGATTTTTGAAGATTTATTCTACATTTTATTCTTTTAATTACTTATTTCACTATTTTATATTCACGCATTATTCTTAAAAATTATGAGAACTATTCAAATAATTTATTTTAATTATTTAAATAATGCTTTGATGCGCTTATTTTTTAAGTTACATATATTATATGCTCTATCTTTATTAAATAGCCTGATATATTTTGTCTTGTTAAGTTACAATTAACCGGTTATCTTTACAAAAACCTTTGAAAACATTTTTGTTGAAATTATGTTGATAGATCATATATTTTTATATTTTAAAGCATAATTGAATAAACTGCAAAATGATGAAATATTTAAGTGTTTTTAATTTTCCTTTGCTGATTTTCAATACCATTAATACAAAAAGTTTTTAAAATAATATTGTTTTACTTCAATAACAATAGGGTATTGTATTACAATTTATATGGAAAACATATACGTCTATACTTAATATGTCAGTTGTAGTTCTTAAAATGTTTTAGCTTACTTTTTTTCGAATTTCCAAAACATTGATTAATATTTGTTAGTGGAAACGTTAATCACACACACGGCATATCTATGACAGCTTTCATATCTTTTCTGAGACGAGAAAAAAAAACATACAATTTCGTATAAATGATGAATAAGCACAACATTTTCGTTTCACCCTACATTACATTGTCGCAGTCCCTTCCACCGGAAAGGGGATAAAGGCAGTTTGTAACTAATGTTTCGGAACATCCCAGAACGAGGTTTGTTCGTGTGAAGAAAGGAGAACATTTGTCAATTCTCCAAAGTTCTATCAAGATCTTAAAATTTTTATGATTGCCTCGGACATTTCTTAAATTTCTTTCTTGGGTTTCACGGTGGTCATAAAGCGATATCATACCTTAACGGCCAATCGTAAAAAACAATCCAGGATTTTATAGAAAGATCAGTCGTAAAAAGTATTTTGACTGCAGCATGGACACTCAGAGTTCTAGGATCGCTCTGCGCATACTGATCCCTTACGAAAAAGTAACTGGTTGAAAGAAATTCCACAGTTTATTCTGTTCCTTTTATTTGATCGCTAGTAGATTGCTTCGCTCTCGGAGTCAGACAAAGAATTCATGGAAGTCGTTATAACGATCAACCTTTAAAGAAATATGAAACTAGACTTTTCTATTACAAAAACTATTCTATAACAACTGTTCTTACTATATTTTTGTTTTAGAAATTCATTTTTTATTGGAATTGGATTTTTGAAGATTTATTCTACATTTTATTCTTTTAATTACTTATTTCACTATTTTATATTCACGCATTATTCTTAAAAATTATGAGAACTATTCAAATAATTTATTTTAATTATTTAAATAATGCTTTGATGCGCTTATTATTTTTTTTAGTTACATATATTATATGCTCTATCTTTATTAAATAGCCTGATATATTTTGTCTTGTTAAGTTACAATTAACCGATTATCTTTTCAAAACCATTTGAAAACATTTTTGTTGAAATTATGTTGATAGATCATGTATTTTTATATTTTAAAACATAATTAAATAAACTGCAAAATGATGAAATATTTAAGTGTTTTTAATTTTCCTTTGCTGATTTTCAATACCATTAATACAAAAAGTTTTAAAAATAATATTGTTTTACTTCAATAACAATAGGGTATTGTATTACAATTTATATGGAAAACATATACGTCTATACTTAATATGTCAGTTGTAGTTCTTAAAATGTTTTAGCTTACTTTTTTTCGCCTTTCCAAAACATTTATTAATATTTTCTTAGTACAAACGTTAATCGCACACTCGGCATATCTATGACAGCTTTCATGTCTTTCAGAGACGAGGAAAAAACGTACAATTTCGTATAAATGATGAATAAGCACAACATTTTCGTTTCACCCCTACATTGCATTGTCGCAGTCCCTTCCACCGGAAAGGGATAAAGGCAGTTTGTAACTAATGTTTCGGAATATCCCAGAACGAGGTTTGTTCGTGTGAAGAAAGGAGAACATTTGTCAGTCCCCCAAAGTTCTATCAAGATCTTAAAATTTTTATGATTGCCTCGGACATTTCTTAAATTTCTTTCTTGGGTTTCACGGTGGTCATAAAGCGATATCATACCTTAACGGCCAATCGTAAAAAACAATCCAGGATTTGATAGAAAGATCAGTCGTAAAAAAAGTATTTTGACTGCAGCATGGACACTCAGAGTTCTAGGATCGCTCTGCGCATACTCATCCCTTACGAAAAAAAGTAACTGGCGGAAAGAAATCCCATAGTTTATTCTGTTCCTTTTATTTTATCACTAGTAGATTGCTTCGCTCTTGAAGTCAGACAAAGAATTCATGGAAGTCGTTATAAAGATCAACCTATAAGGAAATATGAAACTAGACTTTTCTATTACAACAACTATTCTAGAACAACTATTCTTACCATGTTTTTTTTTCAGAAATATATATATTTTTTATTTTAATCGGATTTTTGTAGATTTATTCTACATTTTATTATTTTAATTATTTTTTCTAGCTATATATTCGAAAATTAATCTTAAAAACCATGTGAACTATTGAAGCAATTTATTTTAATTATTTAAAAAATGTTTTAATTCGTTTCTTTTTTTTTATAGTTACAGATATAATATACTCTATCTTTATAAAATTTCTGATATATTTTGTCTTGCTAAGTTACAAATAACTCGGTTATGCGTTTAAAACTATTTGAAAACGTTTTTGTTGGAATTATGTGGATAGATCATATTTTTTTTTAATTTTAAAGCAAAATTAAATAAAATAACGAAATATTTAAGTATTTTTAATTTTCGTTTGCTGATTTTCAATACCTTTAATACAAAAAGTTTTTAAATAATATTATTTTACTTCAACAACACTAGGTTACTGTCTAACAATTTATTAAAAAACTTACACCTCTATACTTAATATTTTATTGGTAGCTCATAAAATGTTTCTAGCTTACTTTTTTTCGCCTTTCCAAAACATTGATTAATATTTTCTTAATACAAACGTTAATCACACACACGGAATATCTATGACAGCTTTCATGTCTTTCAGAGACGAAAAAAAAAAAAACATACAATTTCGTATAAATGAAGAATAAGCACAACATTTTCGTTTCACCCTACATTGCATTGTCGCAGTCCCTTCCACCGGAAAGGGGATAAAGGCAGGTTGTAACTAATGTTTCGGAACATCCCAGAACGAGGTTTGTTCGTGTGAAGAAAGGAGAACATTTGTCAATTCTCCAAAGTTCTATCAAGATCTTAAAATTTTTATGATTGCCTCGGACATTTCTTAAATTTCTTTCTTGGGTTTCACGGTGGTCATAAAGCGATATCATACCTTAACGGCCAATCGTTAAAAACAATCCAGGATTTTATAGAAAGATCAGTCGTAAAAGTATTTTGACTGCAGCATGGACACTCAGAGTTCTAGGATCGCTCTGCGCATACTGATCCCTTACGAAAAAGTAACTGGCTGAAAGAAATCTCATAGTTTATTCTGTTCCTTTTATTTTATCACTAGTAGATTGCTTCACTCTTGAATTCAGACAAAGAATTCATGGAAGTCGTTATAACGATGAACCTTTAAAGAAATATGAAACTAGATTTTTCTATTACAACAACTATTCTATAACAACTATTCTTACCATGGTTTTTTTTTTTCAGAAATACATTTTTTTTATTGGAATTGGATTTTAGTAAATTTATTTTACATTTTGTTATTTTAATTATTTATTCCACTACATATTCGAAAATTTACCTTAAAAATCATGCATGAGAACTATTGTTTAAAAGCAATTTATTATAATAAATATTGTTTAGATGTGCTCATTTTCCAGTTATATAATCTGGGATATTCTATCTTTATTAAATATTCTAATATATTTTGTCTTGGTAAGTTGTGTTGAGAAATGAGATTCAAAAGATTTAGAATTATGGTACTGAGACACAGAAAAAATAATTGAATATATTACAGAAAAACGAGAAGGCTCAATAATGGTTGTGACAAATTCTCATATGAGAAATTGATCTTCACTATGGAAATATCTCAAGGTTTCACCCATACCACCCACAATTGCTGGAAAATAATCCCTGTAGGTCCCCCAAGAGTACATTAGATATTTGAAATGTCATTCAATAACTTTTTCAGTTAATTTATGCCCAACAAGAAAAATATGTCACGATCAGTTTTACATAATTTCGAATACAAAAAAAAATTCCCTATCTAAAATGTTAACATGTTAAAACAAACAAAAAAAAATGGAAAGCACTATTTTAAGTCCGAAGTGTAAGAAACAAGTTAAATTAAATAAAAACCAATCAATTAATGAATAAATAAATCTAAATTACAAATTTTTACAGTAGTAAAAGCTTTTTTACTTAAAAGACTCGATATGTTATTTCGTTTAAAAATATGACATTGTTTTAATGCTTGGCATAGATAGACCTAAAAGAATAAATAGCTTTCTAATATGCATCAGTGTACGCCCTTCAATTTTAATTATTTTTGTTTTATAAGATTATATCTCATAATTAATCTAAAAATAAAGATATTAACTTTAGAAGATCTTGATTTAATTTTCCTTCGTGTTTATATAAGAATAGGAATTTTAATTGATATCAATTTTAGGTATCTTAAATTGAAAAAGTCTTTCAAATGTTTACATTTCAATTCTATGCTAATGAATACCTAATGAATTACTAAATCATTCATTTTTTTTGCAATATGAACGAAAGTAATTCAACAAATGTTTCGCACTTTGAGTTTCAGGCACTTAAAATGCAATTAGAAGTGTGACTGAATAACTCATGGGTGCAATTTAATCGCAATCAGTTCTACAGCAGCGTGACTTTTCAAGTTATTTATCAGATCAGTTTTGAAAAGGTCATTTTAATAATCACTTTGATGTCCTGAGAATTCTTTTAATATACTCGATGAATCTGCTGCGCAAAGAAAGAATAGTGTTATTCGTTTGGAAGTCATAGACAAGACTCATTAACTTGCAAATGAGATGTGAAAAAGTTCACTGCAAACAAAATCATTTACTGTGTTATTATTACTCAAATGTTTTTTATCTTCACACTAAGTTATTGCAATGTTCGAATGCGATAATTACTTGAGGCGTGGGTTTGCAGCGTCTGTTTACAATCTTTCCTAGTGATGTTGTTTGAAAAATATTAGAACAGGTACAAAAAGTTCTCAATATGCAGATGTAAATAGTTGATTACAAAGGAAGGAATATAATTCAGTAAAATTTTAGAATTTGAAAGCAAAGCGAAAGGTAACAAGATATAAGTTTGTCAACTTATGTATGATAACATTTCGGTTATATTTTTATTTCTATTATTCGAACGATATTCAAAGATGTAAGTAATCAATTACAGTAGGACAGTTGGGTTGACTACCCTACATTTGCTTCAAATAATATCAAACAAGGAATGTCTACTACAATCTCCACTTGATCTACTCGTTTCACAATACAGAGAGTTGGTTTGGTTTGTCACTCTATGGTTATTTTTTGCACACTTTAGGCTAATTAGACCGAGACCTACAGTTTAACGTAGATTCCAAACCACTAACTAGCATCTATGCCAGAGCCAAGATTCAAACCTGTGGTAGGAATTACCATAGTAGGAAGCCATGCTTCGAACCTGTGGATTCGTAGGCTGTGGTACCAAAGGCCAGAGCACTAGTCAGTTGGCCATCAAGCTGCATACAGATATCCATGCCAATCATACAGATAACTGCCATCATACAGATAACTGCAGTACATGGAATCAGTAAAATCGAATTCAAATCTTCTTGCCTGTTAGTTAATACATTCTTCACTGAACAACCACAGCAGAACCATGTAGAAGGCCCTTAAAATGTATGGATAAAAATGGCAATTCTCATAAAACACAAAACATGAACTGCTTTAAACTTCTTAGATAGTTTCAATGAAAGCTTAACTGGTCTATCAATCAAATTTAATTAATTCAATCAAATTTTATGCAATGCATATATGACAATTAGTAATTAAAAATTATGCGAATATAAATTATTGAATAAAAATAAAACTATTCATATTCTTTTGGAAAATTTTAGAAAAAATACATATTTTTAAAAAACAACATTATAATTCATGTTTAATACATAAACATATGAAATGCAGTTTCCAATAAAAACAAATCACAGTTTTTTTAACTGATAAACTTCTTAACTTTTTAATTTAAACTTTAGAATTTTGCTGAAAACTTTTATAATAACTACTTTAATAAAAATACCGACAAAGATGTATCATTGCACTTCAATTTCAAAGGCATCAATTTTTCTTGCCAGTCGGACACAGAATTACGTTTAAAACATAATTGAAATATCTGTGGAAGATTTGAACGAAATGCATATCAGAAACTTTCGCTTTGAAACTGACATCGTACACCGGAAAAATACAAAAGAAAAAGTTACGCTGACATCCAATTAGCATTTTTTTCTTCCTGCACTTGAGGATTCGAAGGAGACTTTAAAATCACGAAAGAAATGAGAATGGAAAAAAAATATAATGTCATACAAAATATAACCATCTGTTTCACAAAGTACCGAACAAGTCTTTTTAATGAGTAAAGGATTTCAGCTTGCTATATAATAACGCTCTCTTATTTTACATTCTTTCTTGCAATATAATACTCGCTTTTTTTGTTTTTGCATTCTTTATTGCTAAAATTCTCTTGTTCACGCTCTTTTAACTCTTTAGTAAAACAATTTGGGATTTTTGATAATGCAATTTTGCTTTATTTGGGCACGATAGGGAGTGACATGAACAGTGAGTTGTGTTCTACCTTGTCAGTGTTTTTCAAGAAAATTGCTAGCCGGTAAGTCAGCTGCTACAATAATTTTTTCACCAAAAATGAGTATCAAGTCTAAGAATAGTATAGAAACTTTTATGCATCACTCTGTATGTTATTTTCTGTATTTTATTAAATACATTTACTGTGCTTTATGATTTAGATTTTCTTTTTAATTTTTTAACACAATAAAATATTAAATCAAGATATAAGATCTATATCATAGTAAGTCTATGAGTAGTATAGGAACTTTTATGAATCATTCTGTATATTATTGTCTGTATTTTATTAAATACATTTACTGTACTCTACGTTTTAGATTTGCTTTTTAATTTTTAACATAATAAAATATTAAATCAAGATATAAGATTATAAAAAAGGTTAAGTCGTTTACGATTGAATGTTCTGTCTTCAATGAAAATTTGTTGTTATCATATTTGAATATATGCACAAAAATGAAATTTAAATGACAAATTTATGCGGTTCAGTTAAATTTGTGTTACTTTAAAAAATAAAATACTGATAAAAATGCATCTTGTATTTGTTAGTTGAATAGCTTATTTGACTGTAGACGTTGTATGTTTAATTTATTTTTTACATTTTATTTCTTAGGAATCTTTAAAGAAAAATATTTTGTTAATAATAAATAAATTTTCTTGCACATGCGCAGACATTGTGTTAAATTGAAGTATGGAACAAATATACTATCAACGAGTATTACCTTCAGAGAGGACTTTTGACATTAACCATCTTCTCCAAAATCCAGAAAAGCTTTTCCAAGCGATCTAGCTGTCAATGTCATTTATATTAATCCTCAAAACTTTACAGCTTCCGAATTAATCTTTCTGAACAACTCCAAAAGTATATTTGAATAACTGATAAATTTCTGGAAGATAGAGATTCATGTCTTATATAAAAGTTTTGAAAATTGGCATGCTAATTTAAATAAAGATTTATTGGTTGGTTGGTTATAGGTGGTTTATATTTTTAAACTAAACTAAAACCGTAAAAGTTATTTTTATTCCTAATCCTTTAGATTTCTATTTTGAAAGAATAAATAAAGGTAAGTCAAATTAAAACTCCACAAGTATTTTTTATTTATGCCAGTAAGTTATACGTCTGTGCCAACTTTTGCAGTCATTAGTGTTAATAATATACTAGATTTTTATAAATTTTCCTCGATTTCTTAATAAATTGAGTTTGGGTAAAATTATTACTTTTATAAGCATTATTATTTCACCAAGGTTTAAAATACGGCGAAAATAAAAGAATTTTAACTTGATATTGAATTCTAATCTAAAAATAATCGAAATAATATAGAAACAAAATGTTTTGTGTTTGTAATAGTCTTACTTAAATTATGAAATATATAATACCTCAAATATCATGCATATATATCTTTATATATAATACATCAAATAAATTTAAAATAAGAATATTAAATGCTCTCTAACAGAGAAAAAACAATATCGTTAAAGAGTGGATAGAATGTGATTAAAATTAGCAAAACGACCAAGAATACATGTATAAACAAGTTATTTTAATTCAAAAAAATGCAAAAAATAATCGATCCAAGATGTTCAGTAGAAAGTAAACCCACTCCTTGCATCGAAAACCAGCTTTACACCTTCGAGACAATAATGAAATATAGCGTATGGATTGTGTCCTGAGACGTGGATGACCATATATTCTCACCTATTCTACATTGTTCGCCTGACGTTTGAGACTTGGGAAGATCAATCATGTAATCATCACAACGATCCATCATGTCCCATATACTCTGATGTCAGATATGGAAATGTCGTTGTCAAAGAAACATCTTATTTTCTTGCAGGTCTTGTTTGCAGATGATTGCCAAGTGCAGTTGGGCGTTATCATGCTGCTTTTTAACTTCCGAATAAGGTTCTCCAACCGGCTGCAGCACTTGATAAACATATAGTTTTTGATTTTCATCGTTGTGTCTCTGATAGACACCAGAGATAACCGCTTTCAAAGATCATGGCACTGCAAATCCTATTATTGTGTTTTCAAACATTAAGGTATTGAATAGCCTCAATAGGGTTGAAACTATCTCCATTTAGACTCGCAGACTCTCAATGGTGACACAGAAATGATATTTGTTTATGAACACTATTATGTTTCATTATGCTGCCCAAAAGTATTGATCTCGACAATATTGCAATCTTTCTCGTCGATTAATTTGCATGAAAATCTTTGCATCCGTCTTCGGATAGTCGTAGAGAAATTGTGCTCCTGAATTATAAAATCCGATAGTAGGCTGCGCATTCTATAAAACGGTCGGCAATCGTATATTTCAGGTGCCTATATGACTACAAGTCTTTGAATGCACAGATACAAGGGTGCTGACGGGAATACTTTTGGTTGCGATACCATCTGATGATTCACATTTCTTTCTTCAATCCGCAGTGTGATCAAATTAGTGAATTTCATATTTGACTTTACGAAAGAATCAACTAGTCAACCATATGGAAGTCTAAAGCGTAACCTTAACTGCCAATAGTTGACTAGGTATCTCATCTTCTGAGATGATAACTTGAAAATCAAATTTCCCTCTAACGTATGAAAGTTTAAAATTTTAATTCATTCGGAATTTCCTCTTTTTTATCATGGTAATTTATCAAAGAGAAATATGCATTGCAGATCATTTATTTAAATTGTTCAACTGAATATTCTTAGTATATTCTCTACATATTGTTTCATAACCATACAACCAATTCTTCATGGTGTTGCATTTTCTCTGTCAGGTAATGCTTCTACAAATCTTTGTGGAATAAAATATCAAAGTCTTATGCTTAATGATTTATAAATCATGATATGTTTTATTAATCTAAAATTTTATTAAATTTCAATTTACAAGATATTGCATTTTAACCTAATATTATTTCCAAAATTGAAAAGTATTAGGGCATTATATATGCTCCTTATATCTTATTAATATAATCTAACTATTTATAAATTAAGAAATTAATTTTAATGAAATAATATAAAAATATAATAATTTTGTTTGCATATCCTTAATATATTGGTATTAAAGTATTGAAAATCGTATAAAACTTCTTATAATTTATTTTGCTCATAAATAAGCAAAATATAAATTATAATAAATCACAATTTTATTTGCAAATAATCTACAAACAAAACATTTAATGCAGAAACCCTTTTACAAAATATATTTTTAGTCAAATTTTGAAAACGTAAATTTCATGTTTAAATCTGTAACTCAAAAATATCTCAAATTGTATTTAAAGTAAAAAGTATTAAAAGGTTCTTGTATTATCTAATTTTTTTTTTTTTAACATTAATTCCTGTATTGTACCTAACAATGAGATCATTGCTACATAAAATGATGCAAAATAAGGAATTAATTAATTTTTCTTGTTCTAAAAAATTAATACTTTTAAAGATTGTTTGCTTACATTAAAAACCTGTGATAAAGTTTTATATAAAGGTAGAATATCAACTTTTAAAACACATTTCACGCCATTATAATTAAATCTCTTAAATCTTTGAATGCAAACTTATTTTTAATTCATCCAAAAGAATTTAAAATATTAGATTAAACTTTTAATCAAACTATATTACTGAAATAAATTTCATAGCGATGCCCGGGGCAATAAATTTAATTACTTAGATGGCAAATACATTTTTATATCTATTAATAATTAATCTTTTACTAAGTTTCTTTAATAATTTTAATACATTTTTTAATTTTTGTTCAAACAATTTTAAATATAATATTTTTAAAGATTTTTTTTTAAAACGTTTTCCTTTAATTTCGATAGGTAGATTTTTTTAAAGATTTATTTTTATGCATTATAATTAAACTATATTTAATTTAAGTTCTATGCAAAAATTTTTAAAAATACATACATTTTTTTTCAACAGATTACATTGAATAAATAAATGCGTTGAATATTTTATCAATTTCCATTTCAATTATAAAAAAAGATCTCATTTTTTTATTTCAGTCTTAAAATATGTAAAAAATGGATATTTATATATAAAAAAATATAAAATATGTAATGGATATTTATTATATACGTATAAACATATTAAATGCATGATAATAATTCATACTGATGTCTTTTATTTTTTTTTTTTTTTTTTTCATTTAATGTATTAGCTATTGGATAAATCTTAATTATGTACAAGGAATATTTGATTTTTTTAGTCAGTTTTAAAATGTAGTATGATTATTATTATTGTCAGATATAAATTAAAACCATTCATGTTTATATTAAATATATTCATAATAAATATTTAAATTTATTATAAGAACTTTTTAGCAAGTACTGAGCAATTTAAATAATAAAATATTGTATTTTTAAAAATTCACCGTTTCACCCAAATCCTATAACAAATTTTTGCTTTTTAAGAGATCTATTAAAGTGGTAGGACAATTGCATTTGTTTGAAATGTGACCTTGAAAAACATATATAGTATGATATAACGTTTACACGTTATCTATGAATATATTTAAAATTTAAAAATTTTTTTTGTTTATTTATAATATTTTGTTTATTGAAATATTTTATTTTTTTACCTGATTTTAGAAATAACTTAACATAAAATAATAATACTTTTCAGAATATATGGTAGAAATTAAGGTTAACATTTTATATTGAATTTAAATAGGTAATTCATTCCACAAAGAAATGCCAAAAATCCAATATTTAAACAAATAATAACAATATTGTGACTCAATAAATTTACTAAACAATTAAAAGTAAAAAAATTTTAAATTTCTTCTTTTTAACTTTTTTTCTGTATATTTAAAAAAATATTCAGTGTCTTTTTTTCTTGGTTTGTCTAAAAACAAACAAAACATTTCAAATGTCATTTTCAAATTTTGCAATTTTATTTAAATGAATCACAAGCAAAGTTCCAAATCAATTCAAAGGTTTGACAGATTAAAACATTTTGAATTAAGTTGACAACAAATAATTTGATTGTTCTTTGTGAGTATCTTTAAATTCGCTTATTGTAAAACGGTAATAATTTGTCAAATGCAAAAAATAAAACTTTGCAGATGTGAATTTCAACAAAAGTCACTTGAATAACGCGATTTCCTATGTTGAAAAATTTATTTGATACTTCTCTGCATGGTATCTCGTAATTATATTTTCTTTTATATTGAACCTAAGAATATCTCGATAACCTAAATATCTTGACACACAAGTTTATATCAAATTCTTTAAAATCAAAATTCCTTTGATATCTTGACAGACAACATATTTTAAATCAAATTCCTTTTAAAACCTTTTATTTCATTCATATTTGAAATAAAAGTGATATTAAAATCTTTATTAAAGATTTTAAGCAAATTTTATTCAACGTTGACCAAATCTAGGAAATTTTGAAAGCATAAGTTACTTGATTTCTAGAAACAGAAAACTATATAAATTGATTTGTTTTCACATAATGCTTTATTGTTCGTTAATATAAATAATGTTTAATCATAATTATTTCAAAATAATTTATATGCTGGAAATAATTAGCAAAAGTATTTTTTATTTATTTTAAGTATTTTTTTTAACTTGTTCTAATAATACCCTAGTGTGTTGTACTTATTTTATTGCATATTAAGTAAATACAGTATTCAGTACGAACATCTGTACTAAGGTTTTATGAACTTTCTTAATCTTCTGTATTTGTGGCAAGAATTAGAACTTCAATTTAAGTGCAAGAATTAACATTAGGACAGCAATATATTTTTAGTAATAAATAAATGTGTTAATTTTTATTTATTTCCATACTGTTTAAATAAGGACTTGGGAGTTAGTAAGATTAATAAGTAATTAAAAATTAAATTTTCATAAATAAACAGCATGAATAAAAACAATTGATTTGTTGTAATTACATTTAGATTTAATGTTATAAATGCTCCTAAATTAATTGCCCAATTAAGCATTAGTGAATCTTTTAAACTGTGTAAACTAAAATTTATTAAAAACTTGGCAATTTTAGTTTAAAGAAAATTTTACAAACTATGCAATTTAATTAGCCGATATATCATACTTGGCTTACTATAATAATAATTTTAGAAATATATATAGAAAATCATGATATTGATTTCAATTTCATGACGTTAACCTAAAATGTTCGCCTCAAAAATGGCAGATTTGTTCTAAATTCAACTTTACTAAATAAAGATAGTTAACAGCTGACAGATTAGCAACAGACATAGTTACATTGCACTTATTTTTTGCTACTGCAATTTAGAACGAACTAACATAAATGTGTCATGTGGGTTTAATACCTTACTGCTTAAGGCTAGGGAGAAACATTCTGGCCCCCGAATTCATCATGTCCATCTCTTTAAAAGACACTTTACCTTAAAATTCAGCTTAGTTTGTAAGGATTTAAACAGAATAATCTCAAAAAAATAAATCAGCCTTCTATTTACCATGCTATTTCATGTCCAATAATCACTAAAAATAAAATATTTTCTGTTTGAAAAACATACACAATTTTTCACAAAATATATATTTTTGTGTGTTAAATCGTCAAAACACTTATTATTAATTAAGCTTATAATATAAGGAAACAATTTGGCCAGATAATTATAGCTAGAAATATATAAAAAAAAAAATTACATCCTATATTGAAAGCAATAAAATTTATGTTCCCTACAACATTGTTTTACTGAAGAGAAATAGCTTTTCTTCACTAGTTTGACAAACTTTATACGTAATATAATTTAGTGTCTTCATCTCGCAATAGTATTCCCTGGAGCATACGAGTCATAGCCAATAAAACACGAAGCAGTCAAATCAAATGAAATGTGTTGTGTTTGAAACTAAGTTATGTTTCGAAACCATTCGATGCAATCACGTCAGTGTAAACTTCTTCCGAATTGATGAAATATAGCGTGATTTATCTTTTATGTCCAATCCTTTTCAATGTGCTACAACGACGACGATTGCGCCATAAAAGAAAAATGTGAAGCTATTTCCTCGCACGCCTCTAGCATTGAAACATTTCGGTTAATATTGTGCCTCAGTGTATTTTATACTATATAAGTGCTGCTTTGTTTAAAAGGAAATGGGTTTGTTAATAATTTAGATAATGAAATTATTCATTCAAAAGAGAGTTCAGTTTCATAATGCAGAGTTCTTGAAAACTGAAATTGAAGACTTTGAAATCATTGGTAACAAACTTAATTATCATCGTCATGTGGTAATCTTTAAATTTGAAGGTAATACGGTTATAGTCTTAAATATAAAATTAATTTATTTACTGGAATCTCTTTTTTAGATTTTTTTAAATATTATAATACTATATTTTATAATTTAAACATAAAAAAAAATTAGATATTATTTGAAATAAAAATCAAAAATAAATATGAAACTAATTAACAGTTCATCTTTTCGAACAACTGTATTTATTAATTTCTTGGAAACTTGTTACAAGTTAATTTTTAATTAATAAAATTTGGTTTGCCAGTTTCTGTATTTTTTTCACACTAGGATTAATTAGAGTAAGACTTACAGTTTAAAGTGGATTCGAACCACAAACATCCATGTCACCACAAAGATGTCAGCCAGAAGACTGTGGTACCAAAGGCCAGATTGCTAGCCATCAGGCCGCTTTTGCAATCAAGAGGAAAGAGTAGTCTAGGTTGTTGGAAGTCCAACTGAAAGAGCTTAGTTCGAGATCTAATAGTTAATGCAGGATGGGTGCAAAAAGTCCAGTCATTAAATTCCATCCACCAATGCAACCCTTAGTGTTAGTTTCAAATTAAGGTGGCAAAATGTGGGTGTAATGTAGTAACCCCTCAACCCCATTGTAGACCTTAGATGGCGATGCCTCTACTAAATATTTCCGTTGCAGTGCCAAATTAGCTCAGTTCTAAATTTTCAGCACTGGGCAATAATCATTTATCTTATAAACGATTTCCTTATAATGTATGAACGTTTATTGGGTTTTGCTTCAGTTTAAAAGTAAATTAATTTAATGCAACAAAAGTTTTTCCCTAGAATAAATTCATCTAAAAATCAAATTACTAAAATCTAACACAGTGGTATAATTGAATTTAAGATAACTTTCTATTTGAGAAAGGAAATGCCTTCGGAGAAACTTTCCTAACAAAAATCAAAACTCAGAATTTTTTTTTTTTTTTTTTTTTTTTGAAGAATTATTCGGTCTCATTTAATGAAGCTTAGAATATTATAAAATGTTGAAATAAAAATTTTTTACTTTGTTTTTTTTTTATTTAACACATTTAAAAAATAATTTAGCAAATCCTGGAGAGTAATGCTTCCATAATATTTGAGCAAGTTAATTTAATGCTTCAACATTATTTTAGTTCTATAAATTCTTGATTTTTTTTTTTTAAAGTTATGTTGCCCAATTTTAATTTATTTCTTTAATAAATATTAAATTTATTATTAAATATTTTACATGCTTATGAAAAAAAAAAAATTTAAAAAGTATTCTTTGGTGAATAGTATATAACCCGTGTAAAAAAAATAAACTAGCTTTATTTGACACATAAAAATCCCAGTCGTCTGCTGTTAAACAACTATATTACTTTTTAAACATTTTTTTTTTCCATTTCTTGTCTGAAAATTTAAAAAACTACTAAAAAAAGGATTTTTTACAGTTTTGAGATAAAAACATGTCGTAAAAAGTTGTTATTACATTACAACAAGTGCTGATTTCAGTTCTCACATTTTACGTTTTTTATTATCCACATAAACTAAAAGCAAAAAAAGTACCAATCTACTATGGAAGAACATTCTGGATTTGTTTTCCCTTTTTACTGATGGCGTTATGGTTTAGAGTAATCCATGATTTGTCTTTACACTATGTTGTATTACCTGATCAGTTTCGAACCTATATGTCAGCTCTTTTCTAATCTTTAATGGTCTGACATTTAAATGATTCAGGCTCAGTTATAAACAACCTATTATTTATTTAATTTAATGTTATAAACAGCATATTATTTAGTATTTATATTATAAGTTATATTAACGTATTATTAGTTATAAACAATATGTTATTATTTAAGACTAAATAAATAAATATAAGCAATAAACTAAATGAAAAATATATCAATACTTTCTAAATGTTGTATTGAAAATACTTATAATTTAATAATACTGAATTTCCATTTTAATCGCATAATGAAATTTAAAAAATAGAATTAGCAATATAAATTCTTTATTAAGAGTTTATATTGCTATAGAACTGATATCTGTCAGTTTTTATAATGACTAGAACCTTATTTAGTCATTTTTAATAACTGACAGATATCGTAATAATAAAACATTCTACATAAAATGTATAACTATTCTTGTTTAAGAATTTTACTATTATAATTAAATGAATTCAAATAATTCAATCAACAAAATTATTTGTCTGCCCTAAATAACTGGGTTGATAGCGGGATGAGTTTTCCAATTGGACAAGTTTAATTAGAAGCTTGATAAGCGGAGTTGAATATAAAATTCTCGTGTCTATGGAATTAAAAGTTAGCAACTGATTGGAAAATTTACGAAATCAACTATTTATGTAATTGACAGTAATACAACTGATGAAACTGATAACAAACACTCCAGTTGGAAAATGGAACTTATGAAACAGAACTCTTTAAAAAAAGTCATTGGGATACCAAAAGTATATTAATATATTCAATTTCTTTATAAAATTCTATATTCAATTTCTTTAATTTATTTTCGAAACGTTAATAATAAAAAATGCCATGCAAATTTAATTAATGCTATTAACAATAATATTTAAAATTTTCATATAGGCAAATATAATTAAAAAATTTTTGTTACATAAAATTTCAAACAGCGAAATTTTCTCTGGAATAAATTCATCGAATCATTTGTAACAATCGAATTACTAAAATCTAACACAGTGGTATAATTAAATTTAAGAAAACTTTCCATTTGAGAATTGAAATGACTTCGGAGTAAGTTTCTAACAAAAAATGAAAATTCAGAATTCTGAATTTAAATAATTTAATTTATTATTTAATAAATTTAAAAATTCATTTTAACAATATAATTCATGATTCAAAAAAAAAGTTCCATAGCGGTGAATTATTGACAACTTCTACTACGGACCTTATTACTGAAATTGCTTGAGTTCCTTATTATCCGCAATACAATAACATAATAATATTTTCTTCAGGTACATTATCAATACTTTAAGAAAAATTCCTAAGGTAAGTATATACAATTATGTATAATAATGTATAAAACAATAATGTATAATACAATTATGTATAATAATGTATAAAACAATAATGTATAATAATGTATAATACAATTATGCATAATAATGTATAATACAATTATGTATAATAATGTATAATACAATTATGTATAATAATGTACAATACAATTATGTATAATAATGTATAATACAATTATGTATAATAATGTACAATACAATTATGTATAATAATGTATAATACAATGTATAATACAATTAGAATCTTTTTAATAATGTATATCAAGTATAGAATCTTTTTAATAATATCAGTATTAATATACGAAAAAAGAATTAAAAACAAAAATACAAAAAAGTTTAATAGCGGTACATTATTAATAACTTCTACTACGGACCCTTATTACTGAAACTGCTTGAGTTCCTTATTATCCGCAATACAATCGCATAATGTTTTCTTCAGGTACATTACCAATACTTTAAGGTAAAATTCTAAGGTAAGTATATATACAATTATGTATAATAACCATCACAATTTCGATAAAAAGCCAGAATAAATAAAGGTACTTCTTATACGTATAAAATTGGGAGTGGGAGGAGATGAGACAAAAAAACTTTCTTCTTTCCGATTCCTCCCCTAAGAGTGTGTAGAGAATGTAATGCAAAAGAGCGCTCTCCCATAAATGAAGGGCACAATGAAAAATCGTTCGCATGCATAATTCGGGACCGAATTCACCAAAAGAACAGTTTTAGAAGTGATCCGTCCCGGTAACTAGTCTGATGAGAAGCACTCTGCTCGTTTTTATCTCTGTAACCTGAAAAATGATCTCAAGAAGAGAGATATTCTTCCTTTCAGCGCAGTCTTTAGAGGACCTATCGATTTGGTGGAAGAGAAAGATGGAGAGGAAGAGTGTTCATGAATAGTTGAAGTTCAGTGAAACAAGTTTTCTGGCTTTGTTTCCACCCCCGCACACCACGCCGTCGACTTCTCGGATAAAAATTGATGACTTCTTTTTTCTATATATATATATATTTATATTCACTCTCTATATTTTTTTTTATGTATTTTCACTATGAGGGGGTGATGTGAAAAGAAACAGGATTGGAAGATACATGCGGAATTCAGGGAAAGATTTGGTGCTTCTCATATTTTAAAACAAAATTGTTTTCAACAACTTTTAATTTTTTTCAGTTAATCTTATGTAAAATCATTTTAATGAAAAAAAAATATAGAAAAAAAAATAATATATATATATATATATATACAAAAAAAAAATATATACAAAGTCAAAATTAATAGAAAGTTTTAACATTAAGAAATACCTAAGTTGTAAAAATTGAGTTGAGCTTAATTTTTCAATTTACATATTTTAAAAAATTTTGCTGAACTGCTTATACTATATATAAGTAATATCTATACTTAATACTATGAAGTTTACAATTAAGTAATACTTATTATATATCCGTTTATACGTAATAAGTATTATTTAAATAAATTATATATATATGCAGCAGGTTTTCTATGAGGGGGTGATGTGGAAAGAAGCAGGATTGGAAGATATATTCTGAATTCGGAAAAAGATCTGTCGTTTCTCATATTTAAAAACAAAAAAAACAGCATCGATTGTCTTTTGTGAAATCCTTTTAATGTTTTTCTCTGTCATTCTTTAAAACTTTTTGAAAAAAAAATTACAAAAATTTTCATAGCGGTACATTATTAATAGCTTCTACTACGGACCCTTATTACTGAAACTGTGCGTTCCTTATTATCCGCAATACAATCGCATAATGTTTTCTTCAGGTACATTGCCAATACTTTAAGATAAAATTCCTAAGGTAAGTATATACAATTATGTATAATAACCATCACAATTTCGATAAAAAGCCAGAATAAATAAAGGTACTTCTTATACGTATAAAATTGGGAGTGGGAGGAGATGATACCAAAACTTTCTTCTTTCCGATTCCTCCCCAAGAGTGTGTAGAGAATGTAATGCCAAAGAGCGCTCTCCCATAAATGAAGAGCACAATGAAAATCGTTCGCATGCATAATTCGAGACCGAATTCACCAAAAGAACAGTTTGAGAAGTGATCCGTCCCGGTAACTAGTCTGATGAGAAGCACTCTGCTCGTTTTTATCTCTGTAACCTGAAAAATGATCTCAAGAAGAGAGATATTCTTCCCTTTCAGCGCGGTCTTTAGAGGACCTATCGATTTGGTCGAAGAGAAAGATGAAGAGGAAGAGTGTTCATGAATAGTTGAAGTTCAGTGAAACAAGTTTTCTGGCTTTGCTTCCACCCCCGCACACCACGCCGTCGACTATATATATATATATATTGTTTTTTTTCTCTCTCACACACACACTATAAATATATATATATATATATATATATATATGCATGTTTTCTATGAAGGGGTGATGTTGAAAGAAGCAGGATTGGAAAATGCATTCTGAATTCGGGGAAGGGTTTGGCGTTTTCATACTTAAAAACTAAATTGTTTTCAACAGCATCGTTAGTCTGTTGTGAAATCTTTTAATGATTTCTCTGTCACTCTTTAATACTTTTTGAAAAACAATATATTTTAAAAATTTATCTAATCGGTTTATATGTAAGAAATACTTATACTTAATATTATTAGGTTTATATTTAAGTAGTACTTATTATATATCTGTTTATGTATAGTAAGTATTATTTAAAAACTAATATAATACGTTCTCTCTCTCACACTATATATATTTATGCATGTTCACTATGGATGGGGTAATGTGGAAAGTAGAAGGATTGGAAAATACATTCAGAATTCGGGGGAAATATTTGGCTTTTCTCGCATTTAAAAAGCAAAATTATTTTCAACAGCATCGCTTGTCTTTTGTGAAATCCTTTTAATGTTCTCTGTCATTCTTTAATACGCGACTAATTTTCGGAAAAAAATTATACTAAATCAAAATTAATAGACAGTTTTCCACTAACAGATTTTTAAGTTGTAAACATTAATTGAGGTGATTTTTAATTTATATATTTTGAAACATTGGGCTGATCTGTTTATACATAAGTAATACTTATACTTAATACTATTAAATTTATATTTAAGTAGTAAGTTCTGGTTATTGAGTTTTTTCCACAAGACTTCAGTAGGACGTCTTAACACTTTATAGACTTAAGTAATAAGTATTACTTAAGAATA
This sequence comes from Caerostris extrusa, assembly GCA_021605095.1. Classification (NCBI taxonomy): domain Eukaryota; kingdom Metazoa; phylum Arthropoda; class Arachnida; order Araneae; family Araneidae; genus Caerostris; species Caerostris extrusa. The sequence goes on from BPLR01015857.1 coordinate 114,367, forward strand.
AACTTAATAGTGTTCAGTATATTATATACGTATGTTTAGTATGCTTAAGTTTATATATACATATGTTCCCTTTCTCTCACACTATATATAAACTCATGTTTGTGAAAATTGCAACACCATGAAGGAATCGTCATAATTGAATGAAATTTAATACACAGTTGAGTAGTAGTGGTACAAATAAATGATTAAATGTTGAAAGCAAACGAACAATAACAAGAGATCGGAATCAATATTTTGTGTAGCCACCACGCGCCGCAATAAGTGCTGCTACACGACGTGGCATGGAGTCAAACAAATTTTGAATGTCTGCCTGAGGAAGAGCATTCCATATTGTTTGTATGCGCACCCAAAGTTCGTCTGCAGAAGCAACAGGACGAGGATCACGGGCGAGACGCCAACCAACGAAATCCCCACACATGTTCAATCGGCGACATATCCGGGGAATACGCAGGCCAAGGAAGAAGCTGTACCTGCTGCGTTGCAAAGAGGGATTGAACAGTCTTAACGATATGAGGGCGGGCATTGTCCTGTTGAAATACAGGGCCTGGCAAGCTTTGAAGGAAGGGAACAGCTTGGGGCTGTAGAACTTCACTGATGTACCGATTGCTGTTCAGATTGTCCCCAATTCTTAGTAATTGAGATCGTCCATGATATACTATGGCACCCCAGACCATATCTCCGGGTGTTCGTCCACTGTGGCGTTCGATGATGCACTCCGGAAGGTGGCGTTCACCGGCATAGCGTCTGACAAGAATGCGGCCATCATGGTACCACAAATTAAAAAGCGGGATTCGGTCAGAAAACACGACATGCTGCCAATCATCACGCCAGTCTCTATGCTGAGCGGCCCATTGTAGCCGCAGGCGGCGATGGTTTAGCGTGAGAGGGATCCTGTATAAAGGAGTCCTTGCGCGCAGTCCACGCTGCAACAGACGTCTACGAATTGATGAAGCACACAATGAAACACCTGTAGCTATTGACCACTGTGCTGCCAATTGTCTGGAGGAATCTGTACGGTCCGTCAGTGCCATGCGGACCAGGTGTCTATCATCTCGAGCTGACGTCACATTTCGGGGTCCACTCCCGGATTTCCGAGTTGTCCGACACTCGTCCGTCCTCTGCTTTCAAAGACGCATCACTGTGCTGCTGTTACGCTGCACACGAGCGGCTAATGCACGATAAGACAATCCAGCTTCACGAAGGCCGATGATTCTCCCCCCCGTTCAAACTCTGTAAGTTGTTCAAATCTCGCTCTCTTTCGTCGAAGATGCATAAGTAACGATTGATCTAACGTTTACCACTAATAAATAACCACCGATAACCATACACGCCTCGCTACAGCCGTCTATTTATTCGGATCCATCCGTCGTTCAGAGGGCGCTGCTCAGCATACGCATGCGCTACGGATTTGAAATTCCAATCATTTGCATATCATGCGCTAATTTGCATTTCCTGAAAATTTCAGCTCACTCGCGTAAGTCCTTCATGGTGTTGCAATTTTCACAAACATGAGTTTATATATATGCAATGCATGTTTTCTATGAGGGGGGTGATGTGGAAAGAAGCAGGATTAGAAGATACATTCTGAATTAGAGGAAAGATTTGGCGTTTCTCATATTTAAGAACAAAATTGTCTTCAGCAGCATTGTTTGTCTTTTGTAAAATCATTTTAATGTTTTCTCTGTCATTATTTAATACGTTTTCGAAAAAATCAAGAAAATAATTGGGTTGAATTTAATTTTGTAATTTATAAATTTTAAAAATTTGGCTGATCTGTATATATATAAGTATTACTTAAGTAATATATATATATATATATATATATATATATACTTAAGTAATATTTATTATACTTATGTTTAGTATAGTATACTTAAATTTATAAATTTATATATATATATACGTTCTCATTATATATATATTTATGCATGTTCACTATGTTCGGATTATATGTGGAAAACTCGGATTGGAGTAGATATTCTGAATCCGAGAAAAGATTTGAGTTTCTAATAGTTAAAAACGAAATTTTCTGCTGCAACATCATTTTTCTTTGTGAAATCATTTTACAGTTTTCTTTTTCATAATTTAATACTTAACGAATTGATTTTTTAACGAAAAATTATACTGAGTCAAAAGTAATAGAAATTTTTTCACTATAGCAGAAGTTTAATTTGTAAAACTTAATTGAGATGTATTTTGTTCTATAATTTATGTATTTTTGAAAGATTGGACTGATCAGTTCTGTAAACAAACCATTTTTAATAGTAATGTATATAAACCATTAAAATAAAAATATAAACCGTTTTTAATAAATAAATGTGATAATGTTGTTGAACCAATTTTCTATAACAATTATATTAATCAATTTAATGTATTTTATAGTAATTATTTTTATAGCAATAATACTTAAAATAAAAATAATCTATTTTTAAATATAGAGATTATAATTCATTGGAAAATTAAATACAAATATCATTGCAGTAATTACATAAAACTATGAAAACTTTAAAATAGTTATTAAGGGTACATATTTAAACATTATTAAAATTTTGATGTTAACGTGTCAACCCAGAATTGACTAAAAGCATATAAACTTACATCTATTTAATATATATGTTATTTCCTACTTGTAATTAAAAATCACTTTTTTTTATTTAATAAAACTGAAATATAATATAATGTTGATGTGTTTTTCTATATTTATTATTTATTCAGTCTAGTTAATTAAATAAAATAAATAATACATATATACATACAGATTAAATACATTAGGCACCAATCTGCAATAAGATATCAGCCATTTACTTTTATATTTAAGTTAACTGAATAACTTTGAATAGTGAATCTTTATTATTCAAAATATTCGCAAAACAATCCTAAGAAGTTTTTCACATTAAAAACTCATTTAGTTTGTACAATGGGAAAAAGCATTCACTGATTGTCCACGATTATAAAAGTTTTAAAAATATCATGCAAAGACACGTTTCTATTTAAGACATTTGGGAAGAAAAACAAACAAAACGAAACATTTGTTAATTTATATGTAAATGAGATAAATATAAAGAATTTTAGTGGCTGCATAGGATTGTTGAAAAAGTTTATTAATAATGAGGAATAATTTGCTTTTCAATTCTTGAAGTTGATTAATTCTTTACTAATATAACCTTTGAAATATGTTTTCAGCAATAATGTATATAGTAAGAGTACAGTATAAATATATATAAATAGTACAGTATTCAGATAAATTAAATTTAGGATTAATTGTTTGTCAATATAAAACAAATTTTAAGACTGTATTACTGCTTTATTTATTTTTCTTTTGAAATTTAAATTTAGAAATTTGAAATTTGATATTTTGAAATTTAGTTAAATGTAAAATACTTAGTTGGTATAAAATGCATACCAAAACTTCTTTAAAGACAAAAAAATTCAAGAGAAAATTTGAGAGAGAATGAAGAAGTTCTTAAATTTTCTTTCCATTTTCGATTAAGACATTCTGTTAAACCAAGCATTTATCAATATAAAAAGTTTATAATTATATATAACTAATAATTAATATATAATTTCGAAATATAAAATAATTTTTACTACTCAGTTTGCCTAATATTTTGGATCTCATTTTAATTATACAATTTAATATGATTGTTGAAATGTTAGTTTCACTTCAGTGAATGTCCAACTGATTTTTCCAGCTCTTAAAAAGAAGAAAACACTAATAAAAAAAAGTACTTCAAAAGCAAAGTCAAACATAATTGATTCAAAATAGTAACCAAGTCCATAATTTAATTTTAAGACACAAAAATACAAAATTTTTATGCAATGTGGTAAAAGTTATCATCTTTGGTTGCTTAATTATGAAATTTATTGAGTTTGAAACAAAAAAATGGGGAAGAATTCTTAGTTTTATTTAACGTGAAAAAGGTAGTGAGATGATACGAATTAAAGTAACTTTGAAAATTCGAAAAACAGAAGCTGTAAATCTTCCTTTATCCATTAAAAGGAAAGAAACTCAGTTTTAATTATGAACCACTTTTGAATGTTCTTCATAACCATTTTTTCCCAATCTTAATGAGAAAGCTAGATTAAAAACAAGTGGATTAAAAATGAAGCACGAATAAAAGATTCTGGAAATATAATTAAGTTTTGTTGGAATGCTAACGAGTATGAGGAAGAAAGCTAAAATTTATCATCATATTTTTTTTTTTTTTTTTTCATTCTTTTTCAGAAACCTTTAGAACCAAGATTTAGAATCGTTTATTTTTATCTTTGGTTTCACCAAAACAAATTTTTTAGTTTTGTTTAAGTTACTTATAATTGCAATAAAAACTATAACTATATTTTCGAACACAGTAAATTACAAAAAAAAAAGTCTCAAGTAGAGGTTATATTATTTGTTAAAATACAAACATTAAACTATTTTCAGTGTATAATATATTTAAGATTTAATTTATCAAAAAGAAAATATCAAGCTAACATGAAATAAAATAAAGTGAATTTTCATTAAACAAAAATGTTTTTGGCAGAGTAAAAAATTGTTTTGGATATTTTTAATCATAAAATTTCTTTCAGTATATTTTTCTTGTCTTACATAAATTGTCTTTAAAATGACTTTTTATTGTTTTTAAATAACAAATTTTATATTAAGATACTTCTGACATTATATCTTTAATAATATATCATTTGTCCAATTATATACTTTCAAGTACAGCATAACATTTTATTGATTTTTTTAACTTTTGTACTTAATAAATTTATACGATTATTTATCATGCTAAATTTAGCGAATTTAAAATAAATATTAATGAAGTAGCATTTGCTGTTGCAGGTAGAGGAAAAATATTTGGGATTTTATAATAAGTATTAATAAAATTCATTTAAAATTATGTCGTTGATAATTATTCATCAATTTTTTTTATGTTGCTTATAAATAATGTTGTTGTTGCTTATCCCCTTGATTTAGAATCCTAAACCAAGTCCAGTAGATCATGCTTGATCAATAGATCGTAAACGGTCCTCCCTCAGTCAACAGTTGCCTGACAGAGGCACCAATACAATCAATGAGATGAGAGGAAGACGCGATGGCCGAACAATGACAAAGGGTAAATGTCTTCCCGTATCCATTGAAGGTCAAACTCTTAGCGTGGCCAGTCCTTAGTCTAGCTAAAGCCGTTTGAGCAGATCTAGAACATGAGTTCTGCAAGGACATACCAGGATATTTAGCGGCGTACCATGCATGAATTGGTGGCGACCTCCAAGCGGTATTCACTCTGGCTAAAGGCATGGAATGAATCTCTGAAGCTAACAGATTGGAAGAAGAAGCTTTGGGAAGTTCGCAACCTTCCCTAGCGAGCAGATTAGCGATTTCATTTCCGTAGATGCAAACATGGGAGGGAATCCACTGCAAGCACACCGATCCGATATGGTCCAAAACAGCTAGTTTAGAAACTATATCCTGCCCCAATTTGTCCAGGATGCTTGGGCAATCTTTCAAATACTGTATTGAGCTCTTACTATCAGTTAGAATCCAAACATCAGGTACTTTAAAGTCTAAAGCTAGGCTCAGAGCTTCGCTTACAGCAGTTAATTCTGAGCGGAATACTGAGCTGTGGTCCGGGATTCTAAAACGATATCTAAATTCTCCAGTACTTGTCTTCATAAAAATTCCGCTACCTGTTTTTCCAGAGTCATATTTGCTTCCGTCAGTGTAAATAACTAGGGCCCGAGGAGAAATATTATTGATGATCTCGAGAGCCGACTGACGTAGCAACCTCGGTATTCTTCGTGTTTGATAAATTTTACTTTCAAGTCTTCATTAAAATTTACATTACTAAGTACGTAATAGATATATTAATAGATAATAGATATATTATTAAAACATTTAATCAAGCAATGCTGTAATATTTAAAAAATTTCAAAATGATAAAATAAAACATATAATACATTCCAAGAAATATTTTTTGAAGAAATATAATTAAAATTTTATACGTTATGCAATATTTATAATAATGGAACGATTTATCTAAAAGGTCAAGAGATCAAATTCATATTAATCGCAGGATTTATCGGAAAAGAAATTTGTCAGTAAAATTGTCATCTCATATTATAAATAACAGCGTGTAAGCTCAGATTGTCACATTTTTAGATATATAATAAAATATTTTGAGGTCAAATTACTTAGATTTTTTTGCCTAATTTATTGAATTTACTCTTAGTTTACTTTTTTAGATCCTCTACAACTCTTGATATAATATTTTCTTATATTTCACAGCCTAAAAAATTTACTAATTATTCTACCAAATTAGACTTATATTTCAATCATTTAGCACTATTCTAATAATAAAAATATGTTTTTTTTTTTTAAAATAAAAATTTGAATGTTGATTTTGACTCTACTTTTATTTTTTAAAAAATGATTATCCTTCAAACATGCCATTATTGAACATCTACTTTAAAGAATAATTAAATATTTAAGCCTATCCATTTAACAGTTAATATATTTTATGAAAAAAATGTTTAAACTTTTATGGAGAACTATCATTTTCAAGCTAAAAAAAAAAAGTTATCCATGCACAAATAAATATTATTGCGTACTTTGGTTTTAATATTGATGGGTTTTTTCTGAAAAAAAGGGGGAGGGTAAGATCCACACATAAACTGGGAAATTTTTTATCACTACATTGCCTACAAAAAAATTTGATACATTAGTATATTTTCTTTTTTTTACAGATGTCACACTAAAAAAATCATAAGAAAAGTTTTGAATTAAATAAAAGACATGCAAAATTAAATTATTAGAAATACTGAAAAGTGATAAATAATGAGAATATATAGAATAAATATGAGATACGTAGTAAACTTTATTTAATAAGACTAAAAAATTTTTTCTTTTAAAATCAACTTAAATTTTTTAAAAACTTACAAATTTGACTGTGTAAACATTTCGTTCAAAGCTTAAAAATAGGGAATAACATTTTATTGCATTTTCTCAATGCAATTTTTAAAAATGCCAGTCAATAAATACCAATTAAAATATTACAATTTTAATTGGTATTTAGATTTGACTGACCACTTAAAAAAATTGCATTGAGAAAATGTAAAATGTTATTTATATTTTTGAAATGCTATTTATATTTTGAAATGTTATTTATATTTTGAAATGTTATTTATATTTTTAAAATGTTATCAAAATATTATTTTAACTGAAATTATATCAACACTAATGTTTCTGAAATTATAATGATAATGGATTTTCTGAAATTATTATGATAATGGGTTTAGAAGATTACGTATCGTAAGATATTACATATCCTACATTTAAAAAATATAGCTATTTAACATCTTATATAGATATTAATTACTCTGAAATATTAAGCCTCCAATGTAAGCAATGGAATTCAAAAAAAAAAAAATAAAACTGAATAACTTTGAACTTGAACTTGATCAAATCACTGCTCTTTTAAATACTAGATAAAAGAATGATTTTTATTATACTGATTTAATATCAATACTGAAGAATTAAATAGCAGTTTTAACTGAATGTTCAATACCATTTGTAAAATGATGACCATGGAAAAGTCAATAATAAAACATTCCACAAAATACAAATATATAAAATAATGTAAAGAAATTTTTATTTATTTATTGTTGTTTTTCTTATCCCACTTGATAGACAGCAATATCTACTCTAAGTCCAAGAACATGTGTTCTCATGAAATAAGTGGAAAGGGGCAGGCAGCTTCTGTTGCGATAGAACACAAGTGGGTAGAAGTCTGATTTGACTCAGTGACAGTGAAGAAGGAGGGCAGTGCCTTCCCGGAGGACTCCCTATCGTATGAGAGAAAATCCAAAAAAGACCCACCAGGTAGTCTTGATTAACGAGGCAAGATGCTGAACATCACAAACGCTATGGATTCTCCTCGATTTTTGAAGCAGTGTCTACGGCAAAGCCGTCAGTGGATTAATCCTCCACCCTAATATTTATCAGCAATGTGCGTTGAAACTGAGCCCCCAAGTCGGACATATTTTTTAAATTGCTTTGTAAAAAAACAATTATTTATCAAAGGTATAATTTGAAAACATCAAAACATTATAGGCTACACTCACCCAAATAAATCAAATAAATTATTTAACAATTTTTTTCTAAATATTCTAGAATCAGACGGTTTTATCATAAAACAACTTTCCAAAATAAGTTTAACATTTTCCGGAACTCAATATCTTATTTAATGAATTTCTCAATTTTGTCACTGGAATTCCTTCACATGATAAATGAGTGAAAATATTAATAAGCATGCAATATTTAATTCTAAACATATTTCCATTACCATCACTACACTCACTGTATCCCAAAAATATTTCCCAAACTACCGTTTAAAGAAAAACTTTTGTTGGTGTTAGAAATCTATTTATTCACGTCGTCTCTCTTATTTCCTACTTCCTATTTAAATCAGCTCCTTCATTATAGAAGAAAAACAGCAGAAGAAAGTTTTCGCGTGGTGCGTAACTATTTTTTCTCCTTTTTATTCACGTTTAGGCCAATTATAAAAAGAAGACACATTTTCCCTTTCTATCAGAGTCTTTTACAAAGTGTCAGTATACCGAGAGGACCTATCAGGGAAAAAAAGAAATGATACGCTCATTGTGGCGAAAGAACAAATTAAAATAAAAGAAAAAGAAAGAAAGAAAGAAAACGTTTTTTTTACAGTATAGGCCTCTTCATTTTTTTTCTTTTCATCCTCTTCTTTATTTAACTCTCTTTATTTATTTTCACTCCTTTATTGGAGCGTTTATGAAGTTTTTGTCTCCCCGATCCGTTAATTGAATCGCGAATGAGAATAATCGATGAAACTTACTAATTGGATCACCGCTGAAGCTGGGTTGAGAACTGACTCTCGCCTCGGGCTGTGAAAGCTGTAAAAGCTGCTTTCTCTCTCTCTCTCTCTCTCTGCCGTCACAGTGGATTACTCCCAGAAGTTTGTTATGATTAGTCAAAATCTGCCGGAAATCTGAATCACTTAGCCTCAACTGATGCGCTCGGGGTTTTATTGACTTGGCTACTCAGCGAGGTTTCGTTAATAGACAAATCCCCCAAGTTGACAGTTTATCATTAGCGATTTCTGGCTTGTTTTGATGCGTCAGAGCGTCGCTATATTTTGATGAGTCAGAACTTGGCGGTGATTTGTTTTGATAGAATAATTTGAGATTGAAGTAAAATTACTGAAAATGGATAGTCTATTATTTCTCATAATATTACTAGATTTAAATAAGGTCAAGAGGATAATAAATTTTTAATTATTATAAATTAAATAATTTTGATATTATTTGATAGTAAAAAATAAAAAAAAAACTAATACAAAAAGTACTTCAAAAACAAAGTCAAACATAATTGATTCAAAATAGTAACTAAGTCCATAATTTAATTTTTAAGACAAAAAATGTAAAATATTTAAGCATTGTGGTAAAATTATTATCTTTGGTTACTTAATTATGAAATTTAATGAGTTTGAATAAAAAAAAAAAAATGTCGGAGAATTCTTAGTTTTATTAAAAAGTAAAAGGTAGCGAGATGATATGAATTAAGGACATTTGGATTCCTTCACATTAGAATAAATGGAAATATTAATAATCAGGCAATATTTAATATTGAACATATTTCCTATTAACATTATTACAGTCACTGTATACTAAAAAATATTTCCCAAACTACTACTATTTAAAGAAAACTTTTGTTTGGTGTTAGAAATCTATTTATTCTCGTCGTCTCTCTCTATTTTCTACTTCCTATTTAAATCAGCTCCTTCATTATCGAAGAAAACACAGCAGAAGAAAGTTTTTCGCGTGGTGCGTAACTACTTTTTTCTCTCCTTTATTCACGTTTAGGGCCAATTATAAAAGAAGGCACATTTTCCTTTCTATCAGAGTCTTTTACAAAGTGTCAGTTATACCGAGAGAACCTATCAGGGAAAACGAAATGATACGCTCATTTGGCGAAAAAGAACAAATTAAAATAAAAAAAAGAAAAAGAAAACGTTTTTTACAGTTCAGGTCTCTTAATCTTTTTTTTTCTTCTTTTTCTCCCTCTCTTCTTCATTTAACTCTCTTTATTTGTTTTCACTCCTTTATTGGAGCGTTTATGAAGTTTTTGTCTCCTGATCCGTTAATTGAATAGCGAATGAGAATAATCGATGAAACTTACTAATTGGATCACCGCTGAAGCTGGGTTGAGAACTAGCTCTCGCCTCGGGCTGTGAAAGCTCTGAAAGCTGCTTTCTCTCTCTGCCGTCACAGTGGATTACTCCCAGAAGTTTGTTATGATTAGTCAAAATCTGCCGGAAAACTGAATCACTTAGCCTCAACTGATGCGCTCGGGGTTTTGTTGACTTGGCTACTCAGCAAGGTTTCGTTAATAGACCAATCCCCAAAGTTCACAGTTTATCATTAGCAATTTCTGGCTTATTTTGACGAGTCAGAGCGTCGCTATATGTTTTGATGCGTCAGAACTTGGCTGAGATTTGTTTTGACAGAATAATTTGAGATTGATGTAAAATTACTATGAATGGATAGTCTATTATTTATCATAATAATAATAGATTTGAATAACGTACAGAGAAAAATAAATTTTTTATTTTTATAAATTTAATAATTTTGATACTATTTCATAGTAAAAATAAAAATACTAATACAAAAAAGGACTTCAAAAACAAAGTCAAACATAATTGATTCAAAATATAACTAAGTCCATAATTTAATTTTAAGACAAAAATGCAAATAAACAGGTAGTATTTTACTGAACAATATTTTAACATTATTACTGTACATTGTATCCTAAAATTGTTATTTCCCAAACTAAAATTTAAAGAAAACTTTTCTTTGATGTTTGAAATCTATTTATATTCGTCTCTTCATTTTCCACTTCCTATTTAAATCAGCTCCTTCATTATATGAAGAAACACAGCAGAAGAAAGTTTTCGCGTGGTGCGTAACTTTTTTCCCCCTTTATTTACCTTTAGGGCCAATTATAAAAAGAAAACACATTTTCCCTTTTATCAGAGTCTTTTTACAAAGTGTCAGTATACCGAGAGGATTTATCAGGGAAAAAAGAAATGATGCTTTTTCGTAAAAAACAAATTAAAAAAAAAAAGAAAACGTTTTCTACAGTCTAGATCTCTTAATTTTTTTCTTCTTTTTCCTCCTCTTCTTTATTTAACTCTCTTTATTTATTTTCACTCCTTTATTGACGTTTTAGTTTGTCTCCCGATCCGTTAATTTAAAAATAATAATAATCGAATGAAACTTCTACTAATTGGATCACCGCTGAAGCTGGGTTGAGAACCAACTCTCGCACCTCGGGCTTGAAAGCAGTAAAAGCTTTCTCTCTCTTGGTTTTAGCTCCCAGAATTTTTTATGATTAGTCAAAATCTTCGGAAAAAAAAGAGACCATAACTGATGCGCTCGGGGTTTAATTGACTTGGCTACTCAAATATTGTCGTTAAAATAATGTAAGTTGAAATTTTAATTAGCGATTTCTGGCTTATTTTGATGCGTCAGAGCGTCGCTATATTTTGATGAGTATACATTTAAATTTTTTTAAATAATATTTGAGAAAAACGTATGAAAATTTTGAAAATGGATAGTTTATTATTTATCATAATATTACTAGATTTAAATGGTGTCACTTTGAAATCATCAAAAATTATATTTTATACAATTAAATAATTTTGAAATTATTTTTGATTTAAAAAAAAAAAAAACTAATTCTAAAATATTCTAAAAAAGTCAAACATTTTGATTCAAAATAGTAACTAAGTCCATAATTTAATTTTTAAACAAAAATTTAAGCATTGTGGTAAAATTTTCAGGCTTAAGAATTTAATGAGTTTGAATAAAAAAAAAAAAAAAAACATGTAGTTATTATAAACATTATTATTGTACAGAAATAAATTAATATATTAATAAAAGGCAACATTTATATTGAACATATTTCTATTAACATCATTACACTAACTAAAAAAATATATTCCAAAAAATTTAAAGAAAACTTTTGTTTGGTGTTAGAAAATTTATTCTCGTCGTCTCTTCTATTTTCTACTTCCTATTTAAATCAGCTCCTTCATTATCGAAGAAACCACAGCAGAAGAAAGTTTTTCGCGTGGTGCGTAACCTTTTTTTTTTTTCTCCTTTATTCACGTTTAGGGCCAATTATAAAAAGAAGGCACATTTTCCCTTTTTATCAGAGTCTTTTACAAAGTGTCAGTATACCGAGAGGATCTATCAGGGAAAAAGAAATGTTCATTGTGGCGAAAGAAAAATAAAAACGTAAAAAAAAAAGAAAACGTTTTTTACAGTCTAGGTCTCTTAATCTTTTTTCTTCTTTTCCCCCTCTTCTTTATTTAACTCTCTTTATTTATTTTCACTCCTTTATTGGAGCGTTTATGAAGTTTTTGTCTCCGCGATCCGTTAATTGAATCGCGAATGAGAATAATCGATGAAACTTACTAATTGGATCACCGCTGAAGCTGGGTTGAGAACTGACTCTCGCCTCGGGCTGTGAAAGCTCTGTAAAAGCTGCTTTCTCTCTCTCTCTCTCTCTCTCTCTGCCGTCACAGTGGATTACTCCCAGAAGTTTGTTATGATTAGTCAAAATCTGTCGGAAAATCTGAATCACTTAGCCTCAACTGATGCGCTCGGGGTTTTATTGACTTGGCTACTCAGCGAGGTTTCGTTAATAGACAAATCCCCCAAGTTGACAGTTTATCATTAGCGATTTCTGGCTTATTTTTTGATGCGTCAGAGCGTCGCTATATTTTGATGAGTCAGAACTTGGCGGTGATTTGTTTTGACAGAATAATTTGAGATTGATGTAAAATTACTAAAATGGATAGTCTATTATTTCTCATAATATTAATAGATTTAAATAAGGTCAAGAGAAAAATATATTTTTATTATTATAAATTTAATAATTTTGATATTATTTGATAGTAAAAAATAAAAAACTAAACAAAAATAAAAAAAAACATAATTGATTCAAAATAGTAACTAAGTCCATAAAAAGACAAAAAGTAAAATATTTAAGCATTGTGGTAAAATTATTAGTAACTTAAATGGTTTGAATAAAAAAAAATTTAATTCTTAGTTTTTATTAAAGACAAAAATGATATGAATTAAGGACATTTGGATTCCTTCTCATTAGAATAAATGGAAATTTAATAACAGGAAATATTTAATATTAACATATTTCCTATTAACATTATTACAGTCACTGTATACTAAAAATATTTCCCAAACTACTACTATTTAAAAGAAAACTTTTGTTTGGTGTTAGAAATCTATTTATTCTCGTCGTCTCTCCTATTTTCTACTTCCTATTTAAATCAGCTCCTTCATTATCGAAGAAAACACAGCAGAAGAAAGTTTTTCGCGTGGTGCGTAACTACTTTTTTTCTCCTTTATTCACGTTTAGGGCCAATTATAAAAGAAGACACATTTTCCCTTTCTATCAGAGTCTTTTACAAAGTGTCAGTATACCGAGAGGATCTATCAGGGAAAACGAAATGATACGCTCATTGTGGCGAAAGAACAAATTAAAATAAAAAAAAAAAAAAAAAGAAAATTTTTTTTTTTACAGTTAGGTCTCTTAATCTTTTTCTCTTTTTTCTCCTTCTTCTTTATTTAACTCTCTTTATTTGTTTTCACTCCTTTATTGGAGCGTTTATGAAGTTTTTGTCTCCCTGATCCGTTAATTGAATAGCGAATGAGAATAATCGATGAAACTTACTAATTGGATCACCGCTGAAGCTGGGTTGAGAACTAGCTCTCGCCTCGGGCTGTGAAAGCTCTGAAAAGCTGCTTTTCTCTCTCTCTGCCGTCACAGTGGATTACTCCCAGAAGTTTGTTATGATTAGTCAAAATCTGCCGGAAAACTGAATCACTTAGCCTCATCTGATGCGCTCGGGGTTTTGTAGACTTGGCTACTCAGCAAGGTTTCGTTAATAGACCAATCCCCAAAGTTCACAGTTTATCATTAGCAATTTCTGGCTTATTTTGACGAGTCAGAGCGTCGCTATATGTTTTGATGCGTCAGAACTTGGCTGAGATTTGTTTTGACAGAATAATTTGAGATTGATGTAAAATTACTATGAATGGATAGTCTATTATTTATCATAATAATAATAGATTTGAATAACGTGTACAGAGAAAAATAAATTTTTTATTTATTATAAATTTAATAATTTTGATACTATTTCATAGTAAAAAATAAAAAAAATACTAATACAAAAAGGACTTCAAAAACAAAGTCAAACATAATTGATTCAAAATAGTAACTAAGTCCATAATTTAATTTTAAGACAAAAATGCAAATAAGCAGGCAGTGAAATTTAAGTTTGAACTGAACATATTTCTATTAGGACATTATTACATTAGAATAAATGGTACACTGTATCCCATTATTACAGTCCTGTATACTAAAAAATATTTCCCAAACTAAAATTTAAGGAAAACTTTTCTTTGATGTTAGAAATCTATTTATTCTCTTCGTCTCTCTCCATTTTCCACTTCCTATTTAAATCAGCTCCTTCATTATCGAAGAAAACACAGCAGAAGAAAGTTTTTCGCGTTGGTGCGTAACTACTTTTTTTCCCCTTTATTCACGTTTAGGGCCAATTATAAAAGAAGACACATTTTCCTTTTATCAGAGTCTTTTACAAAGTGTCAGTATACCGAGAGGATCTATCAGGAAAACGAAATGATACGCTCATTTTGGCGAAAAGAACAAATTAAAAGAAAAAAAAAAAAAGAAAACGTTTTCTACAGTCTAGATCTCTTAATTTTTCTTCTTTTCTCCTCTTCTTCATTTAACTCTCTTTATTTATTTTCACTCCTTTATTGGAGCGTTTATGAAGTTTTTGTCTCCCCGATCCGTTAATTGAATCGCGAATGAGAATAATCGATGAAACTTACTAATTGGATCACCGCTGAAGCTGGGTTTAGAACTGACTCTCGCCTCGGACTGTGAAAGCTCAAAAAGCTGCTTTTCTCTGCCGTCACAGTGGATTACTCCCAGAAGTTTGTTATGATTAGTCAAAATCTGCCGGAAAACTGAATCACTTAGCCTCAACTGATGCACTCGGGGTTTTTATTGACTTGGCTACTCAGCGAGGTTTCGTTAATAGACAAATTCCCCAAGTTGATAATTTATCATTAGCAATTTCTGGCTTATTTTGACGAGTCAGAGCATCGTTATATATTTGATGCGTCATAACTAGCTGAGATTTTCTTTTGACAGACTAATTTGAAATTGAAGTAAAATGACTACAAATGAATAGTCTCATGGATTAACTTGTCAAAATGATACTATATTTAAATAGCATCAAGAATAAAAATAAATTTTTAATTATTATAAACTAAATAATTTTAATATTATTAGGTCGTTAAATTAATTTGTGTTTTTGTAGTATTTTTGTAAGTTATATTGTTCTTTTAGTGGGATTAAAATTATTGTTTGATTTTATATTGAAATTTTTCCAAAGTGTTGTAATTTAGTAAATTATATAAAATAGGTAATTTTATATAATTTACTAAGTCTTTTACTCATTATAAGCGTGTACATTTTATCATCAGAATTTGCGTTTTCAAAACAAGAAAAGAAAACAAATGTTACTTACATTTAAATAAAAATTTTTAAATCTTATGATAGGTTTTGAATTCAAATTTACTGACTTTAGTTATTTACTTATTTAAAAATAATAATAATGGAATCACCACTAAAGGTTGATTGAGAACCAACTCCAGTTTTAAACAGTAAAAGATCTTCTCTTTGGTTTTAGCTGATTTTTCAGTACTAAATTTAAAAAAGACGACCATATAAAAAGTCGATAATAAACATTCTAAATATTGTATTTAAAATAATGTAAGGAAAATTTTTTATGTAATAATGTAAATTTAATATACATTTAAATTTTATTTAAATACATATTTAAAAAACGTAAGGAAAATTTTATATTTTATAAATTGCTTATAAAAAATTATTGTTTATCAATGGTGTAATTTTGAAATCATCAAAAAATTATAGGATACACATACCTAAATAATCTAAAAAAATGATTTAACAATTTTTTCTAAAATATTCTAAAATTGGACGATTTTGATCATAACACCTCTTTTAAATGAATTTAGCATTTTCAAGAATCCACATATCTCATTTAATGAGCTTTCTCATATTTGTCATTTGAATTCCTTCACATGAAAATAAATGAATATATTAATAAACCGGCAGTATTTAATATTGAACATATTTCTCTTAACATCATTACTGACTATATCCCAAAAAAATATATTCAAACTACTATTCAAACAAAATTTTTGTTTGGTGTTAGAAATCTATTTATTCTCGTCGTCTCTTCTATTTGCTACTTCCTATTTAAATCAGCTCCTTCATTATCGAAGAAACCACAGCAGAAGAAAGTTTTTCGCGTGGTGCGTAACTATTTTTTTTTTTCTCTTTCTTTTATTCACGTTTAGGGCCAATTATAAAAAGAAGACACATTTTCCCTTTCTATCAGAGTCTTTCACAAACTCTCAGTATACCGAGAGGACCTATCAGGAAAACGAAATGATACGTTCATTGTGGCGAAAGAACAAATTAAAATAAAAGAAAGAAAACGTTTTTACAGTCTAGGTCTCTTAATTTTTTTCTTCTTTTCCCCCTCTTCTTTTATTTAACTCTCTTTATTTATTTTTTCACTCCTTTATTGGAGCGTTTATGAAGTTTTTTGTCTCCCTGCTCCGTTAATTGAATCGCGAATGAGAATAATCGATGAAACTTACTAATTGGATCACCGCTGAAGCCGGGTTGAGAACTGACTCTCACCTCGGGCTGTGAAAGCTCTGAAAGCTGCTTTCTCTGCCGTCACAGTGGATTATTCCCAGAAGTTTGTTATGATTAGTCAAAATCTGCCGGAAAACTGAATCACTTAGCCTCAACTGATGCGCTCGGGGTTTTATTGACTTGGCTACTCAGCAAGGTTTAGTTAATAGACAAAATCGCCCAAGTGTGACAATTTATCATTAGCAATTTTTGACTTATTTTGACGTGTCAGATCGTCGCTATATATTTTGATGCGTCAGAACTTAGCTGAGAATTGTTTTGACGGAATAATTTGAGTTGGAAGTAAAATTATTGCAAATGGATGGTCTATTATTTGTCATAATAATACTAGCTCTAAATAACGTAAAAAGTGAAAAATAAATTTTTAATTATTATAGATTAAATAATTTTGATATTATTAAGTCATTAAATTATACCCTTATGCTTTTTTTTTGCAGAAAGTAATTTGCGTTTCTGTAGTGTTTTTGCATTTTAACTTCTGCAACAAGCTATTTTTGTCATTTAATGGGATTAAAATCATTAATTAAATACATTAAAAATTTAATAATAATTTTAATTAAAATTATATAAAATTTGTTAAGTATTCATTTTTAAGCTTGTACATTTTCCCATTAGAATTTGCAATTTGTATTTAGTGTATCAAAATAAGAGAAAAAACAAATTTTACTTATGCTTAAATAACATTTTTTGAAATCTCATGAATTTCTTAATTCAAACTTATTGATTTTGGTTATTTACTTACTAATTTTAAAAAAAATCTAACTAATTGAACTACCACTAAAAGGTTGTTTGAGAACTCCAGTTTCAGTTTCCCAGTAAAAGATCTAATGGCTTTAAAAACACAAAATATTTCGAATAACATTAAAATATTGTTATTTAACACAGGATCGCAAGCATACAATAATGTTGCTGACAATGTTGACTTGGTATTGTTCTTGACAATGACTTGTTTGTTTTTGTCATCTTCAAAGTGACACAAATTAGGTTTCCCACTCCAAATAATAAGCTAATCGCTGCGCTCATATCACATATTTATTTTCCATAGCTCTATTAAATTAAGCTTTCTATCGCTCATTTCACAAAAACAAATGAGCAAAGCGTGGTTTGTAGTTACATGGCTTATTTCACGCTCAAACAAACATATCATGGAGGGACTCCAAAATCCAGTCTTCTGTGCGAGCCTTAAGCATGTCATGAAAGTTAGTCGTGACATCACTCTGGTGATCTTGCTGGGAATAGCACAACTATAACTTTCTCTTGGCTGCTTAACATCGTCAGCAGCAATGTTTTTGTTCGTGATAATGTGTTAAGCAACAATATTTCATTGTTATTCAAAATATTTTGTGTTTTTAGTTGTAAATTAATATTCCTTTACTATTATTTAACTTTTGAACAGAAAGTTGCTAAATCTTTGATTCCGAAAACTAAATGTATCTGTACAAATAATGCAGAAATGTTAGCAAAACGTAGTTTATCTGTTTTTTTTATTATTTTAAGATAAGAAATGATAAAATCAAATCCCTAAAAAGAAAAAGAAAATTGTCAACAAAATTAGGAGATTAATGTTGACAATCTTCTTTTTTCTTTTCAATATAATGAAGAACGTTTTCGGTCAATTTAAAAATTTATTATTATAAATTTATTATTTTAAAAGTCATCGAAAAGGAGCTTTGAAGTCATTTTTTTCTATGTAGAGTTGCTGTAATTTAGGAACTTAAATTATGTAGCTTTATATATTGGTCTCAAGGATACCTATAACAAACAAAATAGAAATAATGATAATTTTTTTCTTACACATTAAGGCACTACTAATCGATTTTATTTACTGTATAAACAAGAATATAATTTTTATATTTTAATAAAGCGCGCTATATTGGCAATGCATTTTAAATATAGGCGCTGTATTTTGCAAGTATGCATTCTTTTATATATTTTCTTCATCTTCTTGATTCATATTTTTATTGAAGTAATTAGGAATCAATACAAGAAATTTGTTTCTTTTCAACATACTTAGGAGTTCTACGAATTGAAAAATATATTTATAAATTTGTTTATTTTCTGGGGTCTGATATGTCTGATTTAAAATCAATTATACTTCATAAAATAATTTTTCTGGAAATAACAAGCAAAATAACTAAATTAAAGCTTGAAATTGCATTTTCTAAAATAAAATAAAAAACAATGTTAATAAACTATAACTATTTTTAAATCAATTTAATTTTTTTATATTTGTGTTTCAAATAAAATAGCAAAGCAACTATAACCAATATCTCAACAGAAACATTTCAAAATAAGTGTTTTCATTTTATTAAAACATCTTAATACTGCGTTTTATTTACAGGTAATATTAAGTATTAATATTTAAGTTTATTTATTTAATTAATAGATTTAATTAACGTTAATAAATATTAATTTAAATATTACATTTTTTTGACATGTTTTTACACGTAATCTTTACATTTTCATTTATTTTGCATTAAAAAATATTTACGCCTTACTTCATTTCCGTATGTTAAAATAAAATATACTATTCTTTTAACTATAATTTTAAGTTATATTTAGTTATATTATATTATGTTAATTTAATTATATTTAGTTAATTTTTTGTACATTATAAAATTATCAACTAAAAAAATCAAAAAAGATTTGAACAAAAAATCTAAACAAATTTATCATTTTAAGAATAAATATTAACTTAGTTTTTGTAAAAACATGTACGTCCAAATTAGCGAAATTGAGTTAAATGTTTGTTCTCCAACTGTATAAGAGACAAAAATGTGTGTAGAGAAAAGATATTTTTGAAATTCAAACATACATTTTTAACACCGCAAGCGAGTAATGCAAACTTTGATTTTAATTTAGTAGCACAAACAGTTTTAAAAAGTTCATTGATTATTCTGTAAATTTTTAATAAAATCTATACAAACTCTTTTTATATACCATGGTTGAATATTTTAAATGAAAAAAAGCTTCTGAAATAAATCTATTTTAAATGTTTGTTTAATCTACTCTAGTGCAAACATTTTATATGCAACAGTTCTTAAAAGATTATATTTTCCGTTTCACTATATGCATTAAAGAAATATTTAAATTACTGAAAAATAAAAACAATATATAAACTGACAATGAATGTAACAACAACCAAAACCTAATTGTAAGTATACGATCCTTTTAAGATTTTGATCTAAAGAAATTGTTAAAAGCATTAAAAATATCGTGTTTTTTCAAAAGTAAAAGTTTGCGTGGAATTAATAAAATTATTAACTATTAGTAAAACAATTATATGCTGGTTAATACATACTTTTAAAATAAAAGACATCTTAAAGTATGTATTTTCCATCACGGAATAGTTATAAAATAAAACTTAAAAGTTTAGTATACTTAATAAAAATTATTAACGTATTTAATTAATTTTAAGTTAATACTTTTAAAACTGATAATTTTTTAAGAAGAATCATAAATTTATTATAAATCAAGAATTAATTTAGTTTTAGTTAGATCATATGTATTTCATATGTATTTGTTTATAATAATGCTGTTAATGATCCCTAATATTCACATGAATTATGAGGTTTCACAAAATGATTTTAATTCTTTTCAGTACAAAATAGACCTGTACAATCTACTCTAGTGCGAACATTTTACATGCTACAGTTCTTAAAAGATTTATGTGTTCCGTTTCATTATATACATTGAAAAAATTTTAAATTACTGAAAAATAAACAAACTATAAACTGATAATGAATGTAACAACAACCAAAACCTAATTGTAAGCATACGATCCTTTTAAGATTTTGATCTAAAGAAATTGTTAAAAACGTTAAAAATATCGTGTTTTTTTCAAAGATAAAAAAGTTTTCGTGGATTTCATTATATTATAAACTATTAGTAAACTATTCTATTCCAGAAAAAAATACTTTAAAATACCTTTAAAATACTTTTAAAAATTATAATTTTGCTTTGAAGAATTATAAATTTATTATAAATAAAGAATAAAAGTGGGCAAGAACTTAAAACTGAATGATTTTCGGTGGCTTTTTATTTAATTGGTATAAACTAAATTTTGAAAAAGTGTTTTAAATTTAATTTTTAGTTTAATGATATTTATAATAACACTGTTAGTGATTCATAATATTCGCATGAATTGTGAGATTTCGCAAAATGCTTTTAATTCTTTTCAGCACAAAAGAGATCTTTAGAATCATATTTCAATATAAAAGTACTAAACTGTACTTTTAAAAAAAAAGGGTTATTCCTTTTAAATCTGAGATTTTTAACTAGTTACTCAAAAATACGTAAAAGTACATAAAAGAACTAAACTGCACAATTTTAAAAAAGGGTTATTCCTTAATTAAATCTGAGATTTTTAACTAGTTACTCGAAAATATGTAAGAGTACATAAAGTACATAAAAGAACTAAACTCCACAATTTTTTAAAAAAGGGTTATTCCTCAATTAAATCTGAAATTTTTCACTATTTATTCAAAAATATGTAAAGTACGTAAAGTACTTAAAAGTACTAAATTGCACAGTTTTTAAAAAAGGGTTATTCCTTAAATAAATCTGAGATTTTTAACTAGTTACACAAAAGTTACACTTTATAGTTACACAAAAAGTTTATTCTTGTTTCATATCTTGTACTTGTTGAAAATATTTTTAAACGAAACTACAGATATGACATATCATTCTCATCTATATCAAAAATACTTCTTCTAACCCTTACTAAAATATTCTGTCTCAGCTCTAAACGATTTCTTTGGCTCCAACTTTTTCCATCTCTCAGCTTTTATTATTTTTTTTCGGGTACTGCTTAAAGGAGAGTGATGAGCAAAGAATGATTCCGGGTTATGTTTTACGAGTCCTCTTCTGGAATGAACCCGTAATATACGGGTCCCGAGAGAGAAAGGACCGAGATGAATTCGACCTTAGAGTCGTGATAGGCAACCACTATTTTTTTTTTTTTTTTTTTTTTTTTTTTTTCATTTCCTAGAACACAGCACCATACTGGAGGTCCTGAGAATGAACAGCTTTTCCCTTATACCAAGGCAAAGAGAATGGATGCCTTAAAGAAATATTCCATGATCTTTTTCTGGGCAGAACATTTTGTCTGTAACTGTAACGGTTCGTGTCCTTTTTCGTTGTTTTTCACGATAATGCGAAATGTCCAACAGTTTGAAAGGGTGAAGGGTAAGGAGGACATCAATAATATTCTGTCACTTTGAAACAAATGCAGAAGTTTTCAACCGGTGCCTTCTTCAATTTCGTATAGGCGATACCATTCGGACGTCATGCCGAAACTTTGGAAGTACTGATGGCGTGAATTATTCAAGTTGTCACACAAAGTACAGTTACTGTTTTAAAACTATCTTCCTTTCTTTTAAAATTAATGGTGGTCATTGAGTCGCTGTCTTGTAAGTTCTACGATCATTAAGCTTTAAAATACAAATTACGTTGTCTTTTAAAATTATTATTTTAACCTTCATGATGTATAAATATTAAATTAAAAATCTTTTCTCGGCCTGAAATTAAAATATTTTATAAATAGTAATAATATACAATATAAATATAAGTGAACGCAATTGCTAAACTAACTTTTGATTAAATCTTTGTTTTTAAAATAATTACTCAAAAATATGCAGATTTGTATATAACTTTTTAGACATACAGAAGTTTATTCTTGTGTCATATTTTGTACTTGTTGAAAATACTTTAAACGAAACTACAGATATGACATATCATACTCATCTATATTAAAAATACTTCTTCTAACCCTTCCTAAAATATTCCCATAAATTGTGAGGGTTTCATAAAAACGCTTTTAATTCTTTTCAGTACAAAAGAGATCTTTACAATCTTATTTCAAAGTAAAAATTCTAAAGTGCACAATTTATTTTTTTTTAAAAATGGATTATTCCATAGTTAAATCTTAGATTCTTTTAACTAGTTTCTCAAAAATACGTGGACTTACATATAACTTTTAGTTACGCAAAGGTTTATTCTTTTTTCACATTTTGTACTTGTTGAAAATACTTTAAAAGCAACTACAGATATGGCATATCATTCTCATCTGTATCAAAAATACTTCTTCTAACCCTTACTAAAATATTCTGTCTCAGTTCTAAACCATTTCTTTTGCTCCAACTTTTTCCATCTCTCAGCTTTTATTTTTTCGGGGGTACTGCTTAAAGGAGAGTGATGAGCAAAGAATGATTCCGGGTTATGTTTTACGAGTCCTCTTCTGGAATGAACCCGTAATATACGGGTCCCGAGAGAGAAAGGACCGAGATGAATTCGACCTTAGAGTCGTGCTAGGCAACCACTATTTTATTTTTTTATTTTTTTTTTTTTTTCCTAGAACACAGCACCATACTAGAGCGTTCCTGAGAATGAACAGCTTTTCCCTTATACCAAGGCAAAGAGAATAGATGCCCTTAAAGAAATATTCCATGATCTTTTTTCTGGGGAGGAACATTTTGTCTGTAACCGTAACGGTTCGTCTCCTTTTTCGTTGTTTTTCACGATAATGCGAAATGTCCAACAGTTTGAAAGGGTGAAGGGTAAGGAGGACATCCATAATATTCTGTCACTTTGAAACAAATGCAGAAGTTTTTCAACCGGTGCCTTCATCAATTTCGTATAGGCGATACCGTTCGGACGTCATGCAGAAACTTTCGAAGTACTGACGGCGTGAATTATTCAAGATGTCACACAAAGTACAGTTACTGTTTTAAAACTATCTTTTCCTTTCTTTTAAAATTAATGATGGTCATTTAGTTGCTGTCTTCTAAGTTCTATGGTCATTAAACTTTAAAATAAAAATTACATTGTCCTTTAAAATTATTATTTTAACTTTCATGTTGTAAAAATAATAAATTAAAAATCTTTCTCGGCCTGAAATTAAAATATTTTATAAATAGTAATAATAAATAATATAAATATAAATGAACGCGATTTCTAAACTAATGAAACAAACGTTCATCCATATTTAATTAAACCATTGGACGCTATGTTGCCCTTTGCAATATTTATAATTCCACATGTCCAATTTAGTGCTGTTATTTTTATAAAACTATTAATTTTTAATTAATGGTGAGTAATTTTTTACTGTCATGTAGATACATTCCGTATATTTACATGAAGCTTTAAAATACAAATTATGTTGTAATATAAATTATTGTTTTACCGATTCGCATAGATACATATTAAATACAAAATTTTTCTTTGTAAAAATTATCTTCATTAGGTTGATAGCTAAACCATCAGAATACTGCTTAAATGTTTTTTACAGATACTATTCTTGTCTTATGTCAAGTTTCAAAATTTTCATGATATGAATTATTTAAAGTTTCAAGCTAATAATAAACTAATAGAACAAACGTTCATCCTCGTTTAAATGAACCATTGGACTTGATGTTAAATTTCGCAATGTTGATTATATGAATAATTCAAGATGTCAAATTTAATGTTATTATTTTAATGTTGTTTTTTTACATTTCTATTTTTACAAGATATCAAATTTAATGTTGTTATTTTTGCAACATTTTTACTACTAATAGTTTTTAATTAATGGTGGGGATTATTTACTGTTCTACAGATAAATACCCTGCATTATCTGCATAAAACTTTAAATTTAAAATTTTGTTGTCATTTAAAATGTTGTTTTAACCATTTGCATGATTATATATTCAATACAAAAATTTTTCTGAGTATAAAATTACCTTTATTATGTTAAATGCTAAACCATCAAAATAGTGCACAAATATTTTTATACATAGATACCATTCTTGTCTTATGTCAAGTTTAAAAATTTTCATGATATGAATTATTTAAAGTTTCAAGCAAAGTATAGTTATTCATTTAAATATTACCAAATTCATTTTTAATATTAATGACGACGTTCAGTTCCCTATTTGAATTTACACATAACTTTTTCGCCAAAAAAAAATGCGAAACACTACTAAAAAAATAATCTAATCATCTTGAAATTTCACACACAGATTCCCTTATACCAATAATGCAAATAATTGAATTTTAATTTCCAATGAACGTTAATTCCATTCGCAAACTTGTGTCTACTGTGAGAACACTATGATCGCATATTCAGGTGTCAAATGTGATTTATTTTACGTTGTCGTCGTTACTGTTTCTATCGACACAATTAATAATGCCGTTACGGCATTGTTGAAGACCTTATAGTTAACTGCACAACTTGGAAGACGATTGCATATATGAGATGCGTAACCCTGGCTGGTGATACCGAGTGTAGTGCGGTCACTTCTGCACAAAAGATCTGGTAACAATTGTTGCTGAAAGGTATTGACCATCGAAATAAAACTTCTGAAAGGCTGAGGTGCATGAATGTAAGTGTGAGCGAAGAATTGTGCTATAGGTTTGAATTTCTTTAATACTATAATTGTCTATCAACAAATTGGTGTCTTCCATTATGGAATACTACGTCGTATCTTTCACAGTCACAAGGCATTGGATGATGTAGGGTTACGCGAGTAACTAACTTTAAGCTGACTTTCTTATTCTAGCTATCCAGCTTTTTTTAACTTTTTCGTTAAAAAAAATTAAAAATTCATTCACCAAATTAAAGAAATAATAAACTCATGTTTGTGAAAATTGCAACACCATGAAGGAATCGTCATAATTGAATGAAATTTAATACACTGTTGAGTGTTAGTAGTACAAATAAATGATTAAATGTTCAAAGCAAACAAACAATAACAAGAGATCGGAATCAGTATTTTGTGTAGCCAACACGCGCCGCAATAAGTACTGCTACACGACGTGGCATGGAGTCAAACAAATTTTGAATGTCTGCTTGAGGAAGAGCATTCCATATTGTTTGTATGCGCACCCAAAGTTCGTCTGCAGAAGCCAACAGCACGAGGATCACGAGCGAGACGCCGACCAACGAAATCCCATACATGTTCAATCGGCGACATATCCAGGGAATACGCAGGCCAAGGAAGAAGCTGTACCTGCCGCGTTGCAAAGAAGGATTGAACAGTCTTAACGATATGAGGGCGGGCATTGTCCCGTTGAAATACAGCGCCTGGCAAGCTTTAAAGGAAGGGAACAGCTTGGGGCTGTAGAACTTCACTGATGTACCGGTTGCTGTTCAGATTGCCCACAATTCTTAGCAATTGAGATCGTCCATGATATGCTATGGCACCCCAGACCATAACTCCGTGTTCGTCCACTGTGGCGTTCGATAATGCACTCCGGAAGGTGGCGTTCACCGTCATAGCGTCTGACACGAATGCGGCCATCACGGTACCACAAATTAAAGCGGGATTAGTCAGAAAACACGACATGCTGCCAATCAGCACGCCAGTCTCTATGCTGAGCGGGCCCATTGTAGCGGCAGGCGGCGATGGTTTAGCGTGAGAGGGATCCTGCATAAAGGAGTCCTTGCGCGCAGTCCACGCTGCAGAAGACGTCTACGAATTGCTGAAGCACACAATGAATCACCTGTAGCTATTGACCACTGTGCTGCCAATTGTCTAGAGGAAGCTGTATGGTCCGTCAGCGCCCATGCGGACCAGGTGTCTATCATCGCGAGCTGACGTCACATTTCGGAACCACTTCCCGGATTTCCGAGTTGTCCGACACTCGTCCGTCCCTGTGCTTCAAAGACGCATCACTGTGCTGCTGTTATGCTGCACACGAGCGGCTAATGCACGATAAGACAATCCAGCTTCACGAAGGCCGATATTCTCCCCCGTTCAAACTCTGTAAGTTATTCAAATCTCGCTCTCTTTCGTCGAAGAGCCATAAGTAATGATTGACCTAACGTTTACCACTATCAGATAACCACCGATAACCATACACGCCTCGCTACAGCCGTCTATTTATTCGGATACATCCGCCGTTCAGAGGGCGCTGCTCAACATACGCATGCGCTACGGATTTGAAATTCTAATCATTTGCATATCATGCGCTAATTTGCATTTCCTGAAAATTTCAGCTCATTCGCGTAAGTCTTTCATGGTGTTGCAATTTTCACAAACATGAGTTTAGTATTTGTTTGAAAAGATTTTTGATTTCTGCTCCCCAAATATCTATTTTTTCAAAAAATAATTGTGAAAATGAAATTAAAGGCATATTAAAACACTTTCTTAAATAACATTTTGTGGCAACAACTTTAATTTGTAAATATATCTTAGATCGGGCTATGAATGTTTTTTTTTAAATCTGCTCAATATTAATTTATTTGCGAAAGATTGTAAATTTGTTCATCTTTCAGTATAATTATTTAAATGAAAACAAGAGTTCTCATAACATAAAAGTACTCTCCATAAAAGTTCTTTAATACTAAATTTTGTACATACAATGCAGATGGCATTCAAGATAACCAACAAATAGTTTTGCAATGCTTACATTTTGACCATAGGTGACCGACTGGCTAGCATTCTGGTACCACAGTTTTCGGGGTTCGAATCCCAGCTGTGTCAAAGACGTTTGTAGTAGTTCTGAATCCACTTTAAACCGTATGTCCCAGAATAATGTGATCCTAGAACGTTGTAGGGGTAGTATTATTCGCGTCCGTAGCGTAACTTCAAATTACAGGTGCCTCCTGGGTAGTGTTAAACGAGTAATAGCGGTGCAGTCCTTGCCAATGGCATAAATATTAACTGTCTCTGTAAAGATTAACTGTCTCTGAACAACATTTTGACGTCATGGATTGGTTTGACACTCTACGTCTGTCATTTTGTGCACACTTTAGCCTATTTATACCGGGATCTACAGTTTAACATGGATTCCGAACCACTCACAAAGGAGGATTCCTGCCATCGCCAGGATTTGAATCTGAAGCCTCTGGTACCCCAGAGCAGACCGCTAGTTAGCGTCATTTGGCCGCTTTTTGACCATCTAAGAAAAACTCTTCTCAAAAAATTGTTTATCTTTCTCAGAAAATTTTCTCAAAACCCTTTTCTTTCATTTTGCCGACTCCCTTAAGGTGTGTAATCAAGAAAAACGACTATTTAAAAATTTATTGACGTATCTAATCTAAAACTGGCTAAGTCATTAATAATATGTATCTAATATATAAACTTAATAACATGTATCTAGTAAATAATTCATTTAATTATAAAACTAGCAGCATAATCTTTTTTCTTTTCTTGATTACATTTATTTCCACATTTTTATATATTAATTCCAAAAGATTTTGTCTATCAGTTACCTCTTAAAGTTCACGTCATTGTTTTGTAGTCCACAAGGAAATAAATCATTACTAAATGTACACAATATTTATATATGTTGTTTTAAATTAATTAATTTAATGTAAAATAATATTCTAAGTTAAAAAGTTTTTTAAATTGATCTATATAATTTAAGCAACATTATAAAATATATATATATATTATTTCTGTAAGCAAATATTATACATAAACTTTTAATTAATTTGATTTCATATTTAAATAATAGTAATAATAGATTAATTATTTAATTAATAATAAGTTCCATCAATATATTTTGCTCAAAATAAAGTAAAATAAATTGAAGTTTATTAATTTTTAATATTCAAAATGCTTATTCTCTACTAAAAAAATTAATCCATTAAATGTTTTGACAGTTGGCAAAAATATTTTACGTATTATTTACATAATTCGAAAGTATTTTTTTAAAAAATTATATTTAATATTATTTTAAAGTCATGCACTTATAACTTGAAATAGATTAATTTAATTATTTACTGGTTGTTACCAATAATACGAAATTTTTTTTTATTCAATTATTAGAACAAATAAAAATAAGCTTTAAAGAAGTTAAAAAAAGTTGTTAAGCAAATTTATAATCTTATAAAGAACTATACATTGTTCTGTAAACAAACGCTATCCATAGACATTTCTTTAATTTGAAAATAATTTTTCTATACAGAAAAATATAAATAAACAACATATAAAATACATTAGAATTTATTTAATAATATTTTTTTTAATCTAATTGTTATTCTTAAAGACATCTTATTCTAAATTCACACATTTTGAGTGTTTTCTATTAAAAAAGAATTTGTGGCTGCACTATACATCTAGAAAATATATATATATATGGAGCTTTATTTAACTGTTTTTAGAAAGTACGAAAAATTTATAAAGTGCACGAAATGTAGCGAGTTAAAGTAACCGTTGATGTCAAAAACTTTTTTTTCAGATTTAAATAAACCATTGCAAAATTTCAAAACAAAAATGAAGTAAGGGTTTTTTTTTCAACTGTTTCTAATAAATGAACTACTCGTTGTAAGAAAGAATTTCAAAAAAAGAATCTAAATTTTTGCAGCTCCCAAAAACCTATTCTGAATTTCTCCACTAGAAATAAGAAAAAAAAATTTTGTTGTTTTTGTGGCTCAACAGAAACAAACTAAAATATCTTAGAATTTACAAGCGAAAGCAAGTATCTTTTACACTAAAAAGAATAATTTTTAAGAAGTAGAAGCTTTTTTTTTTTTTTTTTTTTGTTAATTATTTGTTTTTGTTTAACTAGTTTTTTGATTTAATTAGTTTTAATTTTAAATATTTATTTAATATTTTTAAATGCTCATAACTGATTAATTTAAAAGCATTTCAGAAAATCACACTAAGAGGCTTAATAGAAATGAATTTAAAAATATAAATATTTTGATTTCTCAACAATATAGTAAAATGTTTTGTTAACTCTTTTTACTAAAATAATTTGATTTCAGTTGCTTTCCCACAGAATGTAATATAAAAATTTTTCTTACATATTTATTTATTCAAAAGTAAAATAATAAATTTTGCAAAAACTTATCAAATTCATATATTTTAATGTATATTGAAATAGAGTTTAAATTTATTAATGCGTTTTTAAAAAATCATCTATTATATCATTTTTGTCTTGAATATAATAGTTTAATTCTGTTAATTATTATTTTAGAAACAGTCGTTCATTTTATATTTCATAACGAAGAACGTTATCATATATGGATACGTATACCGTAATTGCAACTATCAAATAAGCAATTGCTGCATTGCTTATTGTTTTTTTAAGAGATAAAAAGTTTTAAGTTTTATTTACGATTAAAAAGTTTTATTTACGAGATAGTTTTCATATATAGAAAATTAATTAATTTTAAAATTACATTCATCTAAGAAAATATGTTTTATTTTAATTAATCTCTAGTTTCATTGCGCAATATATTTTATTAAAATTTTTTTCATTGGAAAATCGAAAGTAAAATACAGTGCGAGTGAGTTTTGAAAAAAAAACAGCATTTCTATTTTAAGCATCAAGTCAGCATTTCTTATTGTGTTATACTTAAGAGTATTTTAAATAACATATTTGCTAAGATAACTTTTTTTCATTTAAAAAAATAATAATAATGCAAAAATATTTGGTTAAATCAACTTCCACACATCTTGATAATACTATTAAATTGAAAATTTGAAATTTAATAAGAGAGTTAGTTTAATAATACGTTCCAATGCACATTCTCTGCCTGTAGAATCATATTCTTTCAGTTTTTTATTGGAACTTCAAAGTTAAAACTTTTCTATAGAATGCTGGAGAATAATTCAATTTTAACGACAAATCAAAAATCGAACTCTTTTCCTTTTCGTATTCAATATATTTGAAAATTTCAATTATATATATTTTTTTTTTTTCTATTACACGCAGGCAACATTCAATAAATTCTTCATAGAAATCACTTTTTTAAGTCTTTTGGTGTTAACAATAAAAGAAATCTGACAATTCTAAGATTTAATATCTGTGAACTCTGGAAAATAGTCGCCTCTGGGCATACCTTTTTCTGTACAGTTCATATGTTGCTGATTTTGTCTAAGATGTTTTTTAATCTTCGGGAAGCCTTGTAAACTTCTCTTATTTTATTTTATTTTTTTTTTCTACTACTTTCTGAAAAGGATTATTTTTTATGCCATGTCAGCTGCACTCGGCGGCAAAAAAAGTTTTAAAGGAAGGAAAAAGGAAAAGAAAAAAATAATAATAAATGCGAAGCAGTTGACCAATCTCTTTTGAGGTATTTTATATTTTTTTTTTTTTTTTACTAGTTTTATTTTATTCTCCGCTTGTGCTTTTATGGTGTTCCGAATTTCCAAATACGGTGAAAGGGGTTGGGGTGGAAGGGGGATAGAATTTTTCAGCTGCACAAAAAAAAAAAAAAAAAAAAAAAAAAAAGTACCCTAGAGCCCAATTTCTTTACTAGGAATGCGGGTGGTTAACAACTAGAACAACAAGACTATTATATGTTTTGCTTCAAGAAAAAAGAGATTTAAAAAAAAAAAATGAACACAGCTTGTAGTTTAGGTTTCTAAAATCGATATTTAATGTGAAATAAAATATCAAGGAAGAATTTTTTTGTTTGAGGCAGATTAAATATTTGGTTTAAATCACCTGTAAGCTATAGTTTTGTGTGTGTTTAAGGATTTTGTGTGAGTGTATATATATATATATATATATATATACAAGGTGATTATACTTAAAGTCCCACTTTCAAAATGCTGTAAAAAAAAAGAACAAATTTGAACTGAAGATACTTGAAGAAGGGGAAACGGTATAGCATTAAAATGTACCAAACTGTATTAATAGAGGGTGCTGTAAGCGGGATAAATAAAGTGATTTTGGCTGCCAGTAATATTCCAACGTATTTGGCATGAATTGTACATTGCAGTTGATTTAATATGCAATTCATGACAAAAACTTTGTAAGTAGTCAATGTGCTTAATTGTTGCGATTTTTTTTTTGGAGGAATATATTATCTATTTTTTTTTACATTTAATTTCATTAATATATTTTATTTTTAATGTAATCTCTTATTTCATTATGCAATATATTTTATTCAAATTTTTTAAATGGAAAATCGAAAGTAAAATACAGTGCAAGTGATTTTTGAAAAAAAAAAAGTATTTCTATATTATGCATAAAGTCAGCATTTCCTATTGTATTATACCTAAGAGTACTTCAAATAACATATTTACTAAGATATTTTTTTTTTTCATTTTAAAAAAGAAATGTAAAATGTTTGGTTAAATCAATTTCCCACATCTTGATAATACTATTAAATTGAAAATTGAAAATTTAATAAGAGAGTTAGTTAATAATACCACCAATGCACATTCTCGTGCCTGTAGAATTATATTTCAAAGTTAAAACTTTTCTATAGAATGCTGGAGAATAATTCAATTTAACGACAAATCAAAAATCGAACTCTTTTTCCTTTTCGTATTCAATATATTTGAAAATTTCAATTATATTTTTTTTTCTATTACACGCAGGCAACATTCAATAAATTCTTCATAGAAATCACTTTTTTAAGTCTTTGGTGTTAACAATAAAAGAAATCTGACAATTCTAAGATTTAATATCTGTGGACTCTGGAAAATAGTCGCCTCTGGGCATACCTTTTTCTGTACAGTTCATATGTTGCTGATTTTGTCTAAGATGTTTTTTAATCTTCGGGAAGCCTTGCGTAAACTTCTCTTATTTTATTTTATTTTTATTTTTTCTACTACTTTCTGGAAAAGGATTATTTTTTATGCCATGTCAGCTGCACTCGGCGGCAAAAAAGTTTTAAAGGAAGGGAAAGGAAAAGAAAAAAAAAAAAGAATAATAAATGCGAAGCAGTTGACCAATCTCTTTTGAGGTATTTTATATATTTTTTTTACTAGTTTTATTTTATTCTCCGCTTGTGCTTTTATGGTGTTCCGAATTTCCAAATACGGTGAAAGGGGTTGGGGTGGGGAAGGGGGGATAGAATTTTTCAGCTGCACAAAAAAAAAAAGAAAAGCAAAAAAAAAAAAAAAAAAAAAAAGTACCCTAGAGCCCAATTTCTTTACTAGGAATGCGGGTGGTTAACAACTAGAACAACAAGACTATTATATGTTTTGCTTCAAGAAAAAGAGGAATTTAAAAAAAAAATGAACACAGCTTGTAGTTTAGGCTTCTAAAATCGATATTTAATGTGAAATAAAATATCAAGGAAGAATTTTTTTCTTTGAGGCAGATTAAATATTTGGTTTAAATCACCTGTAAGCTATAGTTTTTGTGTGTGTTTAAGGATTTTTGTGTGTAGTGTATATATATATATATATATATATATACAAGGTGATTATACTTAAAGTCCCACTTTCAAAATGCTGTAAAAAAGTCACAAAGTTCAAATTTGAACTGAAGATACTTGAAGAAGGGGAAACGGTATAGCATTAAAAATGTTCCAAACTGTATTAATAGAGGGTGCTGTAAGCGGGATAAATAAAAAGTGATTTTGGCTGCCAGTAATATTCCAACGTATTTGGCATGAATTGTACATTACAGTTGATTTAATATGCAATTCATGACAAAAACTTTGTAAGTAGTCAATGTGCTTAATTGTCGCCATTTTTTGAGAACTATATTATCTATTTTTTTTTTACATTTAATTTCATTAACATATTTTATTTTTAATGTAATCTCTTATTTCATTGCGCAATATATTTTATTCTAATTTTTTTTTTTAATGGAAAATCAAAAGTAAAATACAGTGCGAGTGATTTTTGAAAAAAAAAAAAAGTATTTCTATATTATGCATAAAGTCAGCATTTCCTATTGTATTATACCTAAGAGTACTTCAAATAACATATTTACTAAGATATTTTTTTTTTTTCATTTTAAAAAGAAATGTAAAATGTTTGGTTAAATCAACTTCCCACATCTTGATAATACTATTAAATTGAAATTTGAAATTTAATAAAAGAATTATTTAATAATACCGCCAATGCACATTCTCGTGCCTGTAGAATCATATTCTTTCAGTTTTTTTTATTTTCAAAGTTAAAACTTTTCTATAGAATACTGGAGAATAATTCAATTTTAACGACAAATCAAAAATCGAACTCTTTTTCCTTTTCGTATTCAATATATTTGAAAATTTCAATTATATATTTTTTTTTTTCTATTACACGCAGGCAACATTCAATAAATTCTTCATAGAAATCACTTTTTTAAGTCTTTGGTGTTAACAATAAAAGAAATCTGACAATTCTAAGATTTAATATCTGTGAACTCTGGAAAATAGTCGCCTCTGGGCATACCTTTTCTGTACAGTTCATATGTTGCTGATTTTGTCTAAGATGTTTTTTAATCTTCGGGAAGCCTTGCGTAAACTTCTCTTATTTTATTTTTTTCTACTACTTTCTGGAAAAGGATTATTTTTTATGCCATGTCAGCTGCATTCGGCGGCAAAAAGTTTTAAAAAGGAAGGGAAAGGAAAAAAAAAAAAAAATAATAAATGCGGAGCAGTTGACCAATCTCTTTTGAGGTATTTTATATATTTTTTTTTACTAGTTTTATTTTATTCTCCGCTTGTGCTTTTATGGTGTTCGAATTTCCAAATACGGTGAAAGGGGTTGGGGTGGGAAGGGGGATAGAATTTTTCAGCTGCACAAAAAAAAAAAAAAAAAAGAAAAAAAAAAAAAAAAAAATTTACCCTAGAGCCCAATTTCTTTACTAGGAATGCGGGTGGTTAACAACTAGAACAACAAGACTATTATATGTTTTGCTTCAAGAAAAGAGGAATTTAAAAAAAAAAAATGAACACAGCTTGTAGTTTAGGCTTCTAAAATCGATATTTAATGTGAAATAAAATATCAAAGAAGTATTTTTTTCCTTTGAGGTAGATTAAATACTTGGTTTAAATCACCTGTAAGCTATATTTTTCTGTGTGTTTAAGGATTTTTATGTGAGTGTATCAACAGAATATATATATATATATATATATATTATTTAATTTTTTTTGTTTCTGTTCTGATGTTTTATTCCATGCTCAAATATAAATTGTAAAGCTCTAAAATTCATCATAATGTACTTTAATAATATTTATTTATTTATTTGTACTAATTCTTCTGTATCCGTTAGGATTTTAAAATTTGTTTTTCTTTTGCATTTCTTTTTATATCTAATAAAGATTGATAAGCCCAATTAATTGATGCAGAATCAAATAAAAAATATGAATAAAATTTAATATAATAAAAAGATTTTTAATTTTTAATAAATTCGTGGAACTTTTTCTTCACTTACATATGTAATATGCATGTTGTAGTTTTTTAATTTTTTATATAAATTTAAAACACTTCACTATTTTTTAAGGTTTTGAAACTAAAATTGAAATATTTGCATTTTAAATCATAAAAAAAAAAATGGAAATTTTTAATAAGTTCATGCACCGTTTTCTTAATTTTAATGTACAGTGAACATGTTGCTCCTTTTTTTAATTTTTTAATATAAATTTTAAAATTCTCACCATTTTTTACAATTTCGAAAGCAAAATTAAAAAAAGTTTGGTTTTACATAAAATTTCATGTTAGACGATTTTAAAAAAATTATTATATTAACCATTCATAAAAATGGCATAATTTATATATTTTACAATATTTAGTCTATTTAAAATATCATTGAACTTTATTTATGAATATTAAATATATAATAATTTATAATTGTTAATAATTGTTACTTTTATTAAATTGATTTAAAGAAAGATATTTATAAAATATCTTCTTAAAGCTTCAAATGCTTTGAATTTATAATTAAAGTGCTGAATATTTTTCCGAGAACGTTCAATTAATATCACTTCAAATTAACATGATAATTACTGATCCAATAAAAATTAAATCCCATAATATCAAAAAGGAGTTTTATTACCTAAATTATTTAGTCAAATTAAAATCTTTATATTTTCTTCTCTGCAGGAGATTCACAGGTAAATTTTAATATCTGAATTTTTATTAATCGTTAATGAAATGCAGGATTGCGTGAAGTTTTTGCGAAGATTTTATAATGAGTCTTATGGAATAACATCTTCAAAGTTTTGGGGGTATAAATTAGAGTAATTCAAATAATAAGGTAGCAACGAACATCATGAAACTTTTGCAGGTGGTAATTTCATGACTGAAGGTTGCGAAAAGAGTTTGGTCACGAATCTGTTGGGAAGTTTAAAGAGGTCTCTTTGAAAAGATATTTAGAATGCGCTTCAATATAGTAAGGAATCATTACATTTAGTTCTTTCCTCTTGAGTTATTTTTAACTCTTGTTTATGGATCAGTATACTGGTATTTACTGACTAATAATTGTAAATGGTTGCTTGTTTGTTTTTCAAAGTTAAATTTCACTTTTAATGAAATAAAATATTAGAGGCTAATATTTGTTATGATGGGATAATTTTCTTCTTCATTTGAAAAAATCATTTTGAAAAAGAATTTGGAAAGACTTTCAAGAAGAAATATCTTTTAACTAATGGATTTTGTGATAATATATTTTAATTTCTATTAATAATACAAACCATAAGTCAACGACCGTACCATGCTGAATATACCGGTTCGTTAGATCACCGAAGTTAAGCATCATTGAGCGCGGTCAGTACTTGGGTAGGTGACCACCTGGGAACACCGCGTGCCGTTGGCATTCACAAATTTGGGACCTGAATGGCCGAGTGTCTAGCGCTCTGGCGCTCGGCGCCACAGGTTTCGGGTTCGAATCACGGCGGTGCCATGGATGTTTGTAGTGGTTCGGAATCCACTTTAAGCCGTTACGACCGTAAGAGCGTCACGGAGCCAAAGTCAGACTTCTACTTACCTCCATCACAACAGAAGCTGCTTCCTTGCCCCTTCAATCATGAGTACGTACGGGCTCGTTGGCTTGGCCAGCCAAGTGGGATAAGAAACAACAACAACAACACAAACCATATGGGGATAAAAATAGATTTTTTGTAATAAATTTCTCAACAATGGCATGTATAAGCGAATTATATCTAGTTCCTTGTTTTTAAAAATATTTAATTTTGTATTATATTAGTTGAACCTACTTTAATAGTTAATATTCTGAAGAAATATTTTTAAAGCACTTATTTTTATTGCATGTTATGTTAGTAGATGAGCTTTGCTATAAAATCTTTATTTAATTTTACATGTTATTTTAGTTTGTTGATGATGACTTAAATAGCATAAATGAAAGCAGAATATTCTAAAGCTGTTAAGAGTTTCAAAAAAATTATTAATTCAATCAATTAGTTCTTTTATTCCAAATGGTAATACCTTTTTGATTTTTATTCATTACTTCTAATACAGACTCAATTTTCAGCTTTAGATATTTCTAATAAATTAATATTTTATTATTTGACATTTTATTTTAGTATCATTTTATAATCATGTGTTAGGCACATCATCATTTTATCCTAATTTTTAATTTCTATAGCTTTTTTTATGCTACTTTTCTGTAGAAATGAATATTGGTAAAACTTTTAGCAAGTCAAATTAATTTACTGAAAACTTGATTGAAAAACACATTCTATACTTAAAAACTTGAAAATAAAAAATAATTAAAATTGTAAAGAATCCTGAAATATAAGTAGTTTACTAACAAGTATATTTATTGTTTAAATACACTTATGGAGAAAATTTATATTTATATTATAAGAAACAGATTTTTATGTAGAGATTTATGTATGCATGTATATATATATATATATATATATCACAACGTTATATAGTATATGATCATATAGTAAAAGTACGTATTTATGGAATATAATAAATTTAATAAAACATAAACCTCTATATATAGCTTTGCAATAAAGGAATAGATTTCATGAGAATTTTATTTAAAATTAAAATACTTTTATCCAATTTATGTCCAAATTCTCTAGAAACAATATTCTTTTTATTTATATAATGAAGGCAGCTGACTTCATTACTGAATAGTATTAAAAAGTTAACTTTACCTTTTTTTAACTTATTTAAGCACAAAAAAATTTTAATAATTTCAAAAAACGTAAAATTAAAATAATATTTGAAAATACTAAAATATAAAAGACAAACTTAAAACAATTGTTGATCTAGTGTTTCGTTTTTAACCTGTAGAAAATAATGTCAGTTTGTATTTTCTTGTACTGTATAAGAATCTATTAATATATTTTGTTATGTTTTAATCATTCATGACTTAGACTATTTATAATCATATTCAGTACACATAACATTTTTAACAAAGTATATTTTTAAACTATTATAATTTTACTATCACCCTAAAATTGAGTATTCATAATTTTATATTTTTATAGCAGCCTGCTATGATAGGTTTTTCAGTTTTCAGAACTGAAGGTATTTTGTTTAGGGTAAAATTTTGTTTTTTTTGCGACACAATTTTACAAACTTTTTATGATTTTCTAAAATATGTTTTGTTTTTCTTTTCATTTTCTTTTGAATTATCATCAAATAGGTTTACTTATGTTTATTAAAATTTAGTGTAATAGCCAACTATTCATAATATGACTATTTTTCAACATTTTAATCAAAAAATTCTATCTTTCACAAAAATGAAAAAATCTAATTTAGGTTAGTAAATTAAACTATCATAATAAAACAAGTTAGTTTATTTGAAAAAGAATTATAAATTTGTATCTTTTACTTAATAGTGTAGCGGTATTTAATTAATTCTCTGAAAAAACCTTAAGAAATGCATTACGATTATTTTTTTTTTTTTTTTTTTGCTTTATCATTAAAACTCGAATTTATAAAAAGATATTTTATTGACATTAAATTAAAAACGAGTTCCATGTGTATACTTAGCACTGCAATCAAATAAAACTAAAGATCTATTTATGAATAATATATTAGAAGTGTATAAAAAATTAATTTAACGATTGAAAAGAAAAAAAAATTAATAATTATTTCCCACAGGTAATTTTTAATGAATTTACAATTTCCGCTAAAGCTAACGAAAAGAAAACCTTCGCATCCGAGAACAGTTCTTAATTTTCTTTATTTAAGCAAACGCACAAATCTTATTTTCTTTTCATAGAATAATTTCTTTCTTAGAATCACTAGGGAAATTTTTGCTTAATTGAAATCGTTTTATTTTATCAGAAATTTTTTTTCACTCTTTTTTGTTTCTTCTTGATTATTTTGAATAATTAGCAGTTATTTAATAGGCCCTTTTTAAATTTTTAATAAAATATTTTTAAAATGTGATAAGAATAAAAATGTTGCATTTAATTATAAAAAATTAGCCAATTTTTTTGTAAGGAAATAAATTAAGCAATTGATGCTTCGATTTAAATTCTAAATATCTATTATCTATTTTTAAATTTTAGTCTATTTTTAATTCAATTTAAAAAATTTTAGATACTATTTCATAAATGATTTTGGTTTACTTGCAAAATTTAAATAATTAACATTCAACGTATGCAAAAATTTTTTTAAAAAACTAACGCATACCATCTAAAGTGTACTTCTCAGTCGATAATTAAAGACTTCATTCATTATGTAAATTTTGTTTAAAAAAATTATCTATATTTAATTCCCTATACGTTGCCTTTCCGGTTTCGTTTAACAAAAAATGTATTAAAAATGGAACCAGTTATTCTGTATGTATACCTCCCTCTCACCTTTATAATCATTTTGAAAAATCTCAACTTTCCAAAAGGAAAAATCTTCAATTAATATTCCTGTAACTTTAATTAAAATTACACATTTTACAGAGATTTAACATCAAAATTATGTTAGAACGAAGAAATGTTTTTGTTAAGTTACATCAGACAATTTATAAGAATATTTTTTTTCTTCTAAAACTGCAAAAAAATGCAAAACTCATGTAGTTGTTTCTTATTCCACTTGGCTGGCCAAGCTCACGAGCCCATACGTACTCATGATTGAAGGGGAAGGAAGCAGCTTCTGTTGTGATGGAGCACCCGTAGGTAGAAGTCTGACTTTGGCTCCGAGACGCTCTTACAGTCATAGGAGACCGGGGCCTACGGCTTAAAGTGGATTCGAACCACTACAAACATCCATGGCACCACTGGGATTCGAACCCCAAACCTGTGGCACCGAGCGCCAGAGCGCTAGACACTCGGCCATTCAGGTCCCAAATTTTGTGAATGCCAACGTCACGCGGTGTTCCCAGGTGGTCACCACCCAAGTACTGACCGCGCCCAATGATGCTTGACTTCGGTGATCTAACGAGAACCGGTATATTCAGCATGGTATGGCCGTTGGCTACCAAAACTCATTATGATATATAGTTTATCGAATGTAATTTAGAAGTTGAAATTCTAATTTTCATTCTTCCTCATCAATGGCTCAACAGCCCCTTGATGGGTCAAGGCCGTTTGCCTACTGGCAGATTCTGAAATATGAGATGTTTTGTCATATTCATCAGATGTTTTCAACGTTCTACAGTCATATTTGACAGGGACCAATGGTTTAAAAAGTGGATTCGAACCACTACAAACAA
Organism: Caerostris extrusa; assembly: GCA_021605095.1. NCBI lineage: Eukaryota > Metazoa > Arthropoda > Arachnida > Araneae > Araneidae > Caerostris > Caerostris extrusa. The sequence continues at coordinate 154,496 of BPLR01015857.1, forward strand.
CCATGACACAGCCGAGATTCGAGCCCGAAACCTGCAGCACGGAGCGCCATGGCGCTAGTCACTCGGTCATCAGGTCCCTTGTAATTTATATTAATGTAAAAATAAAATCTGGATTCAATAATTAAATTCATCTTTACATTCTTATGAAATTCAGCTAAATCAAGTTTTCTTTTTAAATACAAAGAATTTTTCTGTGTTTTTTTTTTTCTTCGTATTTTAAATTTTGGAAAAATATTGTATGCATACATAGCATAAGTGCTTAAAGGTTATACGTAATATGTTATATCTTAAAAGCAATAAATTATATCATTAAAACCTTTTATCAATGTCGTCTCATTTTAAGTAACATGTACCATCATAACAAAATTTTCTATATTAAAATATTTTTCTCCTTTTATTCTTTCAATATTTTTAAATTAATTGCTTTTAAAATAACTTTTATAAATATAAATAAATTTCTCCTTACATTTAAATAAATATGAACTTCAAGATTTCGTTATTTGATATAAATTTTTTTCATTGATTTTTAAGTAACTTATCATTCTTAATAATTTATAATAAATAAATTTGAATTATCCTTCCTATATGATTCTGAAACCAATAAAGTGTACTACCACAGTACTCATTGTGGAAGTAACTTATTGTCAATGTAGCAGAGAATTAGCATGTAATTTTATAGAAAATACGAGTTTTTTATACGAGTTTGCTTATAATTTTAAATCAACAATGATTTAAGTTGTGGAAAAATAAATAAATTTTTAACAAATAAACTTTAAATTATTTTCACTATTATTGAGAAATGATAAAAAAAAGAGTTTAAAAAAAAAAAAATGTAATTATTGATTGAAAAAAAAAGTTAATAGATCTAAAGCAAGTGAAATTGTTTCTTAATCATTAAGTAAACGACTTCACATATTAAATTATTCTAAAAATTTCTCAAATGACAAATCAGAATTATATAAGTATAAATGAAACTAAAGTTCGTTTTATTTAAATACATATTTGAAAAATCCATTGTTATGATTTCTACTATAATTTCGTGCAAAACTTTTTTTAAAATTAAATAAGTTATTTTTGCTAAGAAAATGTCAGAATATAAGAACATCAATAACTTTACAAAGACCTTTTATGCATCCACTTGTTTAATTGAATATGAATGATTTAAAATAAAATGCAAATCCCTTTATTGAATCTTACATTTTTGTCTAAAAGTTCATTTTTGGGGACTTTTTTTTTTTTTTACATAATAAAATATAAATTTTTGCATCAAAAAAATTTTCTGCATTCTCAACTTTTAATTTTTTTCGTTAATTTTGTTATTTTCTTCATTCTTAACTTATTTATTTTTTACATTAAAATGTTTGATTAAATGCATTCATATTGTAGGACCCAGTATTAAATTATTTGTCGCAACTTACCAAAAAACTGTTTATTATATTGTGGTTTCAGATGATTCCTTTACTTTTTGTGGAATTTAATAACAAAATATTGCGTTGTGCAGAATTCTTCTAAAATTATATGTCTAGACACTATTCAATAAACTTTTCTAAATATACTTTCATTAAATTTTCATTTTAAAAATCATTTCAAATTCCAGTTTTATTATTAAATTGTAAGTATATAGAGAAAATCCACAATACACTAAATAAAAAAATTTTTTAATTTAATTCTCAGTCATAGATTGCGTCAGATAGATTGCATCATATCTTAAAATAAGTGAAAATATACTGATAAAAACGAATATCCGAAAATTATATAAGTAAGGCAAATATTTACTTATTATTAGTATAATATTTCTCTGACAAATATTAATGATTTTTCATAATAAACTTATTTCTATTTTATGCTATTTGTATAATTCTGTAATATTAATCAATATTTATTATATTAAATTTGTATAGATGGATATAAAAATAATGTAATTAGCATTCAAATTATTACTTCATTAAATTACCATGACAAGGTTTTTTAGATAAATAGTTTAAACTCCACTTCTTTACAAAAGAAAGATATAAATGAGACAAAAATAAATTGTGTTTATTTAATTCTCTTTGATATATATTTAAAGGAAATGCATTCATTTATTGATTTTCAACATTTATTTTTAGTAACCATAAATGAATATGATTACGAATTTACATAACCAAAATATTCGTTCTTAATTTCAGCGACATGATCAGTTTACCATTATTTTTTTTTTAAATCTATTTGATCTTGCAATATTTTTTGAAATGTTTTTATTTTTATTTTTATTAATATTTTTATTAACCAATTAATTTAATATAAATAATTCAAATAGTTTCCAAACCCGACTCGTGGCCCAATTATAACGTTCGTAACTAGTATAAATAGGTTCAGTCCTGTTTTCAGAAAAAAAAAAAGTCGATATCAATTGTGACAACAAATGTAAAGAAACTCGTGTCGATTATTAGATTGCCTGAAGAGTCTTTTAGATTTTTCTTTCATACGACTCACAATTGTGGATCAATTCCTAAAAATTCTCCAGGAAGGCTATGTCCTCTCCTCGGTGGACTGTTTATGGTATTCATGCGTGGAACACGAGATTCATTGATGTTCAACAACAAAAATAAAACTTTTTCCAAACAAAGTTAACGGCTTGATTGTGAAGAACAAAATATCGATTTTCTAGACAGAAATCTAAGTGAAAGATTTATTTTCTTCATCGGTCATTTAACAATTACAAATGCCTCTTGTAAAACTTAATTGAAGAAACTTGTTACTCAGAGAGTTTAAATGATATTGGAAAAGAAAACATCAAATAGTTCTCATTCAACTCCAGGATTCAATCAATAGCTAAAGTTTTAATTCCTCGGTTAAGAACCCTCGAAGTATATCGATCTGAATTTCAGTTTCACTAAAGAATCTGATTTTTGATGAGAAATGTTGATCTGTTAATGTTAAATCTGAAAATATTAATTAATTTGATTAAAATATATATAAATCTTCTTTATTGATTTAAAATATGATCTTAGTGAAAATAACTTTATCGCATATAACTTCTGTTTTGTTTTGCAATAAAATAAAAATATTGTATAGAATAAATTTCTAATATTTAATTCTTTACTTTTTAAAAATGGATCATGCGCTCTTTTTTTTTCTTTTCTAAATTCCTGAAGCATTATATATATATATGAAATCATATTTTTAAATAAAATGAATATATGATGAAATCACTTTGCGAGTAAAACATTGATTAATATATGTGTGTCAAGAAAATTATTTTAATCATTTTTAAGATTTCTATAGAATTACTCAACTTATTTTTATTTGCTCAAAAGTAAAATGAAGTTATGACTACTTAATCATTCAAGAAATATTATATATATATATTCTGCACGATTATATTGCACGACTATTCTTGCAAAGATTCCTTATCATTGCTTCAGGCACTACTGTCTACCTATGTAATCCATTAGAGTAGTTAACATTTCATATTTCGATTAGATGAACCCGTTGCCTTTGCGTGCCAATTATCCTAACAGAGCAGTGAACTTCACTAATTCTGTGTTAGCATTTCCGATGCAGTAAGCTCCTTGGTATAATTTATTTAGCGATCAACACATTGAGAACAATGGGTAATTGTTTGTCTCAATAGCTACTATTGTTATGTCTCTATGAAATTCTCCTCAACAGCGTTTTGAAGCAAATTTCTGAATTTTCCAATCTTCAGCTTAGATTAAGGAATCTAAATATATAAAACTCCCGTATTTTAGAGACATAACATGAAGAATCCCTATTCTATCGAATTATCTTTCTTTTATCAATTTTAAAAAATATTAAAAAAAAAATATTAATCATAGTAATTTTAATAAAAAATGTTTTCTGTAATGATTGCATTTTTAAAACAATCGACTTTTTTTATTTATTGTAATATAAATTGATATCGTTTTTTTTGTAGTCGTGATTTATTTTAAGTACGTTTCTCTAATTATACTATTAAGTAAATCGAACAATGGGTTGTTATACAGTAAGTAAGTAACATAAAGAAAATAAAAAATACTGAATGTAAAAAATTTAAATTCAATACACTGAATCATGATTTCTATTTATACATAATAAATATACCCTGTAGTAATTATTTTAAATTTTTTTGAAACAATTTTTAAATAACAATTGACTGAATAAATTTAATGTTCTGGTTTTTTTTTGAAATTTAGTTTTCCCTCATATAAGATTAACTGTTTTAATATTCATTTTTTTTTAATTTTGTTATTTAAAATTAAACAAAATTTAAAAGTTTGACATAAAGAAAATGATAAAAAATGAATGTGTATTTTGAAATAATTAAAATAAATGTTATCATAAAATCCTTTTCAATCAATGAAAATGTTATCTTTTTCATAGAGTGATGCAATTCAATATTACCTTTTCTGTTTTAAAAATGAAGAAAAAATATTTTCATAGATTGGAAAAAATTTTACGATAACATTTATTTTAAATACTTCAAAATACAGATTCATTTACTCTTTTATTTTAATCTTAAGTTTTGTTAAGTTTAAAATAATAAAATTAAAAAATAATCAATCATATCAAACAGTTAATCTTATAAAAGGAAAACAAAATTTAGAGCTTGAAGATTTAATTTATTCTGTCAATTTTTGTTTAAAGATTGTTTCAAAAACTGTAGAATTATTACTGAAGTGTATATAAATAATATCCATTTATAAATAGAGACCATGATCCATTGTAGCATAAATAGAGATCATGATCCAGTATATTGAATTTAAATTCTGTATTTTTATTTTATCTTAATACATCAGATCATTTTATCTTAATACACTATCAGTATTTTATTTTATTTTAATACTTCAGTATTTATTTTATCTTATTTCAGAATTTGTATTCAGTATTTTATTTTATCTTAATACACAGTGAATGCCACAACAATTAATTGCTCGAATTATATAATATTATTAACATAAAATTGCTTTATTCATTATATTTCGCCCAAAATTAAAAGTAAAAGTTTATTTACAAAATTTTAAATTTATATAAATTTTGTACAGCTATATTAAATCATTTAGTTCAGAAGACAAAAACTGAAAGAACATATTATAATTCAGTTTTTAAGATAAATTGATGTAAATATATTTTAGCAAGTAAATTAAATTTTACGTTTAGGTTGAATCGATATATCAATGTGATTATGAAATTGTCTTATTCAATCAATGTGGAAAGAAATGATAGGGTAGCCTGAAGATAAATGAAATATTGCACGAAAATGAGATGCTATAGATTATGTACTAGTATGCTATAGATTATGTTGATGACTAAAAGGATTTTTTTTTGTTGAAGCAAAAAAATTAATTTAGATGTCTAAGATGGTTAAATCAATTATTTTTCTCAATTTGTGGCAGGAAGAATATATTAATTCGTGATGACACGTGGCAGGTGGTTCAGTAATGATCTAGAAATTGTTTGGTTTGGGAGGAGAGATTGATTAATCTTTTTTGTTCCTTTGAAATTAAGTTTGAGAAATTGCTTTCATTATAATTTTTTTCCAACTTATTCTAATACTAGTAGTTTTCTAAAAAGATTTGATATTGATAAGAAAATGCTACAGCAAAGGAAGCAGTTTTTTAATTTAAAAAAATATTCGTTTAAAAACATGAATATGTTTAATCATATTTTTATAACCTGTAATAACAAATGTTAATTATGGATATTTTTAAAGAAATGTTGATATCAAGATACGCTGGGGAAAAATTTTGTTCAAAGTAAAAATTCCTCTTTTAAAAATTCAAATCTGTTTAATAAACTTTTTTATGCTTTTTTCATAAAAATGTTGAACAAATGAATAAGTTCTTCAAGTTAAACAAATCTGTTTACCATTTTATAATGGCTGACAACACTTAACAAGTAATGCTACATTTTTGGATCTACATCCTTCTCTAAAATTGGGGAGATGAATGTCTTCCGGGAGAGAACATTCAGAAATGTTGCGCATAATATTAGATAAAATCAGATAAATTTAATCGGTAAAGTCTTGAAAATATTAAATCACCTCTGACGCAATTTGTTACAATAGCTATCAGTATAATAGTTTTTGCAGCATAACTCAATGGCCAAAATAGAGTCTTCTTTTTTTTTTTCTTTGCTAACTGGTCTTCATTTCTTCTGCTTAGAACGCGATGGTAGATTTCCATCGCATACTAAGATCTTACTTCCTAGGCCAACAGCCAATTGGAAGCCTGATATGCTACCTACTCAGGTTTTTGATTGACTTGAATGAATGACTTGCATTACGAAGTGAAATTTCAGTGTCCTGTTCAAAGAAGCCTTATTACACGTTCTTGCATTTTTAATCAATCCACTAGTCACTTTGTGTATTCTCGGTACCTTCTGTACAGAAGGGAGGGAATTTTAGATAAAATAAAAATGTATCTGTTGAAACTTTTAAATTAAACTTGTTAAAAAGCAGATATAGTAATTAGTTCCATTTTTTAATTGGAAGCATATTATTAAAGTTCATAAATTTTCTACAAAAAAAAAAAAAAAAATAATAAAAATACTTCTATTTTCGTTTTCAAAAGCAGGCTAATAAACTGAATTCTGGGTTTGTTTTATAAAAATTTGCACCAAAAAAGATTATTATAAATTGTTATTAGAATAAATTAAGATTCTTAAAATTTTATTTTTATATAACTTCCAAGAATATGCATATGATTTCTTTTTCAATATCAGAAGCTGTTAAATGGAAAAAAAAAAAATGTTTTTAATACATTTTCCTAAAATAACAAATAATAAATAATTTTTCTTAAGATTCTTCCTTATACTTTTTGTTCTTTTATCAAGCGTGTACTTCTCTATATTATTAACGCATTTAATAATTATTATCTTTCTAAATTAAATAACTATGGAAGAAAATCGAGGATTGTATTTTTATTCGAAGAAAACCTCTTCTCCATTGGCGACAAAGCTCCATGGTGGACCAAGGTCGTTTTGTGTTTTCGATGTATAATATTCGATGACATAAATGTTTATGATGTTTTTTTTTCTTCAATTTATCAAACAATATTTATTTATATCAAATGTAAAGTAGCATATGCATTTAATGTTATACATACACTATTCTTTCCAATGTATAGCATATACCAAAACATTTCGTAAAGTAGCATATGCACTTAATGTATTATATACTGTTCTTTCCAATGTATAATTCCATATTGTACCAAACATTTCGTAAAGTAGCATATGCACTTAATGTACTAGATACACTATTCTTTCCAATGTATAATTCCATATTGTACCAAACATTTCGTAAAGTAGCATATGCACTTAACATACACTGTTCTTTCCAATATATGTTGTTGTTTTATCCCATTTGGTAGATATCTAATCTAGACCAATCTCACGAACCGTATGAACTCATAGTTGAAGGGGAAGGAAGCAGCTTCTGTTGTGAAGGAACACCCGTAGATAAAAGTCTGACTTTTGCTCTGTGATGCTCTTACAGTCATAGGAGACCGGGACCTATGGCTTAAAGTGGATTCCAAACCACTACGAACATTCATGGCACCGTCGGGACTTGAACCTGAAACCTGTGGTACCGACCGCCAGAGCGCTATCCACCCGACCATTCAGACCCTCTCCAATATATAATTCCATGTTGTACCAAAAATTTCGTAAAGCAGCATATGCACTTAATGTTATACGTACACTATTCTTTCCAATATATAATTCCATGTGGTACCAAAAATTTTGCAAAGTAGCATATGCACTTAATGTTATGCGTCTGTTCTTTCCAATGTCTAATTCCATATTTTATTACTCATTTCTTTTTAAAGCATTTGTTTCGAAAATGTGCTCCAACATATAAATCATGAAAACGATTTTCTTCATGTTTTAAATGATTTATTTTTAATAACGAATTTCAACGCCGAATTTTACGAAACCCCAACATTTTTCAGTACAAAATTTCTGAAAACTATCGGGAAATATCTTCATTATACCAACTGACGATTGAAGCAAACGTATCATTTTGTACGATCTCATTTTTACCCGTCAGATTTCGGGAGTATTTCAAAAAAAAAAAAGGATACTCGTCACGCACATCTTGAAACAAGATAAATCGAATCAGAGGAAACATTCTGTAAAAGTACGTAAAAACATTCAGTTTTTCTTCCGTGCCCGTATTTTACAAACCTTCACAAAGATTGGTAAAAAAATACACCATGTTGTATCTACTTCAGAAACGAATGGCAATCAGTCTTGTGGTGTATTTGAGTAATTTTTTCGAGGAAAAAGTCACAAAAAATGATGGAAGAGAATTTTAGCATCTGCTTACCTTATCCGGGTTGACTAAACAAAATCAAGTTGCTCGTTGAATGATGTTTCTAAATATTTGCTGAGCTACCAATTTTAAGATTAAAAGAACTGATTGCGGTGGCTGGCTTTGCTTGTCTATGCTGTTTCTTCAACAAAATGGGATTTTTTTTTTTTCCTTTAGCGAGGGGCGTTGTTTCTTTATATCCATAAAAGAAGCTATGTATATTTCAAAGATATGATGCGATATGAATTGGTTAAGAAAAATAATTCATTTTATTTTTGCTTCACAGGTTAATTAAACTGCTCAATAATTTAAAATATATTGTTCTATGAATTAATGGCTTGGTTGAGTTTTCCACATTTTCAAGTGTATGTTAATTTTCACTGCGCTGTTGAAAATCATAAGCTGTAGCATATTTTCTCACAGGAAGAATTTTGGCATTTCATTCAAAGGAAAGAGGAATATATATTCTTTGACAAGTACATAATAACCACCCATCACTCTAATTTAACAGGATAACCAGTGTTGCGGGCAGCTATATTACATGCAATTAGTGTTTTGTATTAAAGAGAACAACCTGATAGCAGATATGCAGTGTCAAGTATAATGAGACTCATGAAATTCGCAATTGTCGTTAGACCTTCACAGGTCGAAACAATTACAGATGGAATATGGACTACACCATGAGTTGTTCCATCTTGATTGGGGATAAATCCTGAGCTGATAAATGACTATTCCAATGAAAAGTGAGGGACGCTGACACCTCCCTTGACGAATTTTCTTAAAAGGAGGTTTTTTGAGAAGAAAGAAAAGAATTCTGTGACGAGTCGACAAAGTCTTTTTTCTCTTTTTCTCTGAAGTGACAGAACAGGCCGGAGTTTATATATATATATATATATATATATATATATATATATATATATATATATATATATATATAGTGCTTGTAAATAAAAATTAAACCGTCCCCTCTTCTTGAAGCCGTTATAAGTCTAGGCGATACCGAGCTAACTATACTGAATAAAAGTTTGCATTTAACTTATTTATTGATATAGGTGGAAAAGTTGACATTCATTGAAGTCATTCTTTGAGTCTGGGAATGCAATGTCTGAATGGAATCAGTTCACCAAATTAATGTAGCCTTAGAAGTGATTTGGTAAGGAGAGAGCAGAACCCAATTCATAGTAACCACAGGAAGATTACAAAAAAAAACATTTAGATTTCTAGTTCCTGTAAATCTTCCTTTGGAAATGATATTACTTTAGTAAAGCAAATCAAAAGCCAGGTCAAATAACAACGCCAATTTTAGATTGATATTTAAAATTGGTGGCCAGGAGAAAATGAAGTATAAAATAGTCAGCTACTGGCCAAAGGACTTCGATTCAAACTGCCCCTAAGCCAAACCCACTTTATGGGTTTATAAACCGCAGCCCCCCGATATGTGTGTTCTACGTTTGTGAAAAGTTACCGTGCCGTAAAGCCGCAGAAAGTGGACTGAAAAGCAGGACATTTGTAAGAGAAATGAATGAAGTCTGCTCCTATTCTTCGTTTCTCGTTCTGCAGTTTATGTAGGAAGGAGCAAGACAGAAACCAGGGGGAACAGGAATGAGATTCATGCAAGAAATTTTCATTTTGCAGGAGATGGGATGGTGGTCCGGGCTGGTATCTCATAAATGAACCATCAGAGTCTATTCTTGAGATACCGGCTAACTTGATCTCTACATCATTAGAAATGGATATCTGGTGGCTTAGCGATTTATCTATGAGATACTTAAAACTTCTGCAATCCCTTACGGTACAACAGTAAAAGAGGAATTCATTTTAATGTCTGATAATTTCAAACTATATGACTTTCGGTAGATGGATGACTTTTTAATAGCGAAAGAATTATACGAATGAACTGGCCAGCATATTCTCCAGCACATATCTGAAACCTTCTAAGCAAGAGAATTGCAGGCCGCCTACTGCTTCACAAGCAAAAACTGCTTTAGAGGAAGGGTGTAGAATATTCCATACTTGTTATTATTTATGTTTTATCAGCATTTAACATTGCCGACCGTCAGAGGAAATCATATCCCTACTAAAGCGGCTTTACTTCAAGAAATAAAATATTTTTGTTAGTTTTTTCTACATCAATTGTATGGATTTTTTTATTTGGTTTTTTTTTTTTACCGAATAACTTAATAAAATGCACTTTTTTTCTTTCATTCATATGTTACTTTTTATTCACAATTTATTACGTGAATAATTTATCAACCATCAAAGCTCTTTCTCATCTACATTATCTATACAGAACAATATCATTGAATTGTTTTAACGGTGTATTTATGAATAAGTAATATTAAAATAATGTAATAAAAAATGATTTATCTCTAACCAAGTTTCCTATTAGCAAAGTCTTTATTTCTGATTACTTAATTAGCAAAATACCTTTTTTTAATTCAAGGAATTCTTATTAGGAAAGCATCATTTCACGAACATATTCATATAAACTTATGGAATTACAAGATAACTGATTACTGTTAAACAAACGACGTAATTTCTAATTAACTAATGAAATCACTATTTAATCTCCTCTCATATTCATATAAGATTCTAATCAAAAGAGTTCTTCTATAGGGAAAATTATTTACCCCTGAATGACTTAATTAAAGATTATTCTTTTATTTCATATATTTTAGATAATATTGTTTGGTTGAAATTATATAGTTGATTGCACAAACGAGAGGAAAATTAGGTTAAATTAAATAAATAAAAATTATTACTCTTTGTGTAAAAGCATAGATTTTCCAGTCAATTGTGCAGAAATAAATATTGAGAAAAAAATTCTGTTGTTAAAAATAAACATAACAAGAATCAACAAAAATGTTTAAAATAGTAATTTTAACAATTTTGTCTTTCATAAATAACAACTTAGATTACTGAATCCAGTTGTAGTTGTTTTCAATTCCCACTTGGTAGACATCTAATCCAATTGTGTGGTCTCATGGCTAGTAGACATATAGTCCTATTGTGTGATCTCCCGGCTAGTAGACATATGGTCCAGTTGTATGCTCTCATGACTAGTAGACATATAGTCCAATTGTGTAGTCTCATCGCTAGTAGATATATAGTCCATTTGTGTGGTCTCATGGCTAATAGACATATAGTCCAATTGTGTGGTCTCATGGTTGGTAGACATCAAGACCACGAACCTGTGTGAACTCACGATTGAAGAGAAAAGGTGTAGCTTCTATTGTGATGGAGTACTCGTTGGTAGAAATCAGACTTGGCTCAGTGGCTCTGACGTTTTTATGGAGTACAGTTGTCAGCCATACACCAACGCTCTACAGTCATATTAAACGGATTCCGAACCACTACAAACATCCATGGCACCGCCGAGACTTTGTACCCGAAACCTATGGCGCCAAACGCCAGAGCGCTAGTTGCCAGGTTATTAATTTTATAATTTGTATTAAATTAATTTTAAATTGTCCTCGTCATATTCAATACTTATTTATTGAATATTTGTGTCAGTGTTAAAAATGGCTAAAGTGATATTTTGAAAACATTTTGTTAATAAACAAAATAAAAATTGATGTTTTAAGCCGATTTTATCTATGCCTGCAAACCAATATTAAAATCTATAATTATTTAAGCATATTTTGTGAAATAAAACTGGATGAACTGATCTTACAAAAGATAGTAATACGAAATTTTTTTCCATCAGACTCCAGTCGACGTTAACTAATATCTTAACTATTTAGACTAATGAGACTTCAGGCTCATTTCGTTGAATAAGTGCGCTTCCTTGTTAGTGCTGCTAGTAAATTTGTTAGCTATTTGTTTAGTGCATAAAACTTCAAAAACAGCGTTTGTTTAAATGTAGTCTTAAGTTTTCTGGATAATAAAATTACCCCTATATCTATCCTATGAGAGTCACGATTTTTCAAAAATTGTCCAAGGTGTAAACTAGAATAAAGCGTTTAATAACTCTCTTATGTATAATATACTACTTTGTCCAAAAGTAAGACCAATTTTCAATTTAAAATTCCAGGGGCTAATGGAATTTCATTTTTTTTTTCTTTCTCAGATTGCTGGCACTGTCCTTGACCTTTTGTGTGAAGTTTGACGTCAAAATATTCATTAGTGTTTGAGTTACGCTTGGCTTTGTGAGACGCTAAAATTGATTCCGGCGATTTTTGAAGTGTCTGAATTAATTGAGCAAAGAACTTGCATTAAATTTTGATTGCGGAAACGTACAGAATGTTGCAGAAGGCAATTGGTGAGCATTCCTATATCGAAAGAAATGTTTACAAGTGGCGTAAGCAGTTCAAAGAAGGCAGAGAAGATTTTGTAGACGAAGATCCATCTGGTCGACCATCAATCTCAACCGATGAAACTCACGTCCACAAAATTAAAGATTTGTTGCTTGCAAACCGTCGATTTATAATTAGAGACCTTTCTGTGATGTTGGAATTTCAAAAGGATCGGTCAATTCTTTTTTGGGCCTCAAACGCATCAAATCTAGATTGGTACCGAAAATACTGAATGCGCCAGCTCACACGGCATTGATTCTTCGTGATTTTTCGCCAAAAATGAAACCCATATCATTCCACAACCATCGTAATCACACCATGCGACTTCTTGCTATTCCCTAAATTCAAAAGACTACTTTTGGGGCACCGTCTTGAGTCGATTGAAGTGATTCAACGTGAATCGTCGCGCGCTTTGAAGGCCATCCCTGCCGATGACTTTTTTAGCATGTATTGAGGATTGAAAAAAAAAAGTTGGCATAAGTGCAATTCGTCCGGGGGGGGATTACTTTTTAAGGCGATGAAATAAATTTGGAAGAATAAATAAAGAGGTTTTGAAAAAATAATTGGTCTGACGTTTTGGGCACAGTAGTATTTGTTAGTCATTTGTTTAATGCATAAGACTTCCAAAATAGCATTTGCTTAAATGTAGCCTTAAGTTTTCTGGATAATAATATTACCTTATATCTATCCTATGAAAGTCACGCTTTTTTAAAATTGTCCATGGTGTAAGCTAGAATAAAACATTTGATAACTTTCTTATGTATAATATATTATATCTATTATGTAATATATTATATATACATATATTGTATAATAATATTTGACATCTCTTATAATGTATAGTATATTCACCATGCCTGCGAAATAGTGAGTTCTCTTTAAAAAAAAAAATTTTCAAATGGTACATATATAGTTTCATAAAATTCATTGTTAACTATGTTATTGAATGTATAACAAAAACTTTCAACAATAAAATAATAACACAGTTTTAAAAATTGTCACTGTTATTTTTCGCAGCCACTGGGAAAAAGTCACGAAAACAATATTTTTGCATTTTTTTTTAAGTGAGCAAAATATTATGCAGAGATTTTTTGATATTTTCAAGAACGGCAAGAAAAACTGGGGCTTTTCTTGTTCATGAGATCTTTTTGTTGATAAAACATTGCACAAAATCAGTAAAAAAAATTTTGTAAGGCCAAATTCTCTGTTTTTCGTTATAATTTATTTATTTTAAATTATGCTTTTTTTTGATATTTTAAGATTAAGGTATACATTTATTCCTTTTTAATATTTGATTTTAATTTTTTATTTCTTTTTAAATACATAATATTATTTATTATGTATATATATCTTATATGTTTATTATATAAATATTTATTATGTTGGAAGTTATATGTTTATGTATTTATTTTAATTTTACTTGTTTGATGGGAAATGCTTGTGTATAATAATTTATGCAATGAAATATTTTATTTAAATTGACTGGATATTATACATAGACGATTACACCTTTTACGAAATTAAATGAAAGACTTTGGTTTATTGTTATTGCATAATACATTCAATGATTTTTTAAATAATTCCTATTTTTCCATTTTCATTGATACTAAAATGAAGGTATGAGGCCTGATGGGCGAGTTGGCGCTCGGTATCGCAGGTATCGGGTGCAAATCCCGGCGTTGCCATGGGTGTTTGTAGTGGTTCGAATCCACTTTAAACGTAGGTACCGGTCCTAATAGGATCGTATTTTGTGATACTCCAAAACACGCGGCCCCTAGGTAGTGCAAAGTGAGTAACGTCGGTGCAGACCTTATGGCATAAAAGATCACGGCCTGTTTGCCGGCTGCATTAGAAAAAAAAAAAGAAAGAAAAATGAAGGTAACATAATTATCAGGTGTTTTTGACGTGCTATATTTTAATAAAAGGTTATAAAAATGCGTGTCGATAATCATACTGCATATTCTTCATATTATGCACTGGGATGAATCATGGCTTCTCTTCAAAACCTCAAAAGGAGAAAGTCTGCATTTCGTCAGGAGTTTCACCAAAAGGAATAACGAAGGACATGAATTATAAGAAGGCAATATGGTGTGTTTGGTGGGAGAGAAGCGGAATAATCCATTGAAAATCACGGGATTTGTTATTGGTGGAACGGCAACGATGAGTGTCAACAGTGGCGAATTCCAAAACAAAAACGGAGAGCGCCAATTCAGCATCAACAGCTATATCTAACAGGTGAGCTAAAAATATGATTTTTAGTTAGCCCTGACCTTCAAAAGACACGTGTATAAATTTGACAGCTGTTGCACTATTAGTATGGGAGTTTTAGCATTTTTAGTGAAGCAACTTTGTTAGTTTGAAAAAATGGATAAAAAGAATTTCGTGTGTCAATAAAGCATGGCGAAAAAAATACTATTGAAGCCAAGGCTTGGCTTGATAAACATTATTCGGACTTTGCACCAGGAAAATCAACCGTAGAGAAGTGGTTTGCTAAGTTTAAACAAGGCGAAATGAGCACCGTGGACGATGCCCGCAGCGGAAGCCCCAAAGAGGCTGTTACCGATGAAAACATCAAAAAAAGTCCACAAAATAATTTCGATAACACTAAAGTGAAGTTGAATGAGATAGCTGCGACCCTAAAGATATCAAAGGAACGTGTTGGACATATCGTGAATGAATATTTGATATGCGAAAGCTCTGTTCAAAGTGGGTGACGCGCGAGCTCACAATCGACCCAAAACAACAACGAATTGATGATTCTAAGCAGTGTTTGAGCTGTTCAATCGTAATAAACCCGAATTTTTGCGTCGATATGTGACAATGGAGGAAACATGGCTCCATCATTTCACACCGGAGTCCAATCGACAGTCAGCCGAGTGGACTGCACGTAATGAACACTAAAAATGCTATAACTCACAAAAATTGCTATAACTCACATAACAGTGCAACAGCTGTCAAATTTATACACGTGTCTTTTGAAGGTTAGGGCCAACTAAAAATTATATGGATTTAATACTAGTAGCGCCATCTATGTGTCAGGCCATGAACCTTTCAGCCCACGTTACCTGGTTCAACTTTACGCTGCAATCGAAACGAAAAGACAACACAAAAAGACTATTTATAAGAATGCCTGATAATATCGTTTGAAAAACGCCTGATGATTATGCACCAACCCAATACATCATTGAAATTTTCTACACTAAGATTTATTATAATACTTAATGTAGTCAGGCATTTTAAATGTTCTGATTAATTACAAAGTAACAGATATCTGTTAGTTTGTAAAAATCAGAAATTATTGAAAACAAAATACTTTTCTAACATTTAATATAAACTTTTATTATCAAACAAGGAATAAATATGTATTCTCTATTTTACTTTTTTCACTTAAGCATGAAAGAGTTTCTTAAGATACGTGTTCTGAACATTCTGTGGAGTGTTAGATACTTATCTAAAATAAATAATAATATTAATATAAAATAATAATAATAATAATATAATATAAAATAAAAGGCAAAATT
Source organism: Caerostris extrusa (assembly GCA_021605095.1). Taxonomy (NCBI): domain Eukaryota; kingdom Metazoa; phylum Arthropoda; class Arachnida; order Araneae; family Araneidae; genus Caerostris; species Caerostris extrusa. The sequence continues at coordinate 170,605 of BPLR01015857.1, forward strand.
TTATACATAATCTATTTTTATTTTCATTTTATTCCTCTTTAAATTTCTATTTTAAGAAAAATTTTAATAAATTTTTGATTTACACTTCCTTTTTAAATGAAACAAGATAATTAATTTACAATGAACTAAATGCTAGTAAAATAACCAGTTTATAGCAATGCAATGCACAATCATAGATAACCAAATTATCTTTTGATGATAGTACATATAATTTAACATTTAAAAAAAATGGTTATAATTTTATTAAAATGTAAAACATCAACAGGATCAACAATAAGGCTTTCAAAAATTCATCTGTATTTAAGTATAATCTAAAATAAAATTCTTCGATTCCGTAAACATAATATGAAAGTTAAATTTAAGTTACATGCATACAAATTTCGTTGTGATTGTTATTGGTTTGATAATGATTTGCCCAGCAAAACAATCAACACATTTTAACATTATTATTTAGATGTAAAAAAGTATAAATTTCAAGTTATCATTTTAATTGACTGACTTACTGAAAATTAAAATCTTTCTCTTCAAAAATGTCTTTGTTTTGAATACTTCTTTTCGTAAATCTGTTTTTACTTAATCATGTTAATCACAATATTTTTTTTTTTATTCATGAGCTATTATTTTTTGATAAAAATCTTGCATGCATTGATTCAGTTCAATTAAATTTCCATTATGTATTTTACGTATTCATTCACTTACTATAAATGAATTTTTATCAAAAAGGTAAAAAAAAGAAATAAGGAAAATTTTAATGAACTTCCTTAAGAGAAAAACAAAACATATATTATTGTGCATTTATAAAGAAATTCCTTTTTTTTTATTGAACATGTACTTTACAAATTGTGGCATTTTCACTTAGGGACATTCGTCACCAAAGCGGCAGATATATTACAAATTGAGCATTACCGAGAATGCACCAACAAAGGAGAGAGCATGCTACAAACCGCAATTTAATGCAATAGTTTGGAACGAATGATCTCAAAGACATCATTTGGGAGTTCGCATTTTCTTAAAGGAAAGGAGCATTTTCTTAGTGATAGGACTTTCTAGCCAGACGTGATCAACCCAAATAACCTTGCGGACCACTACAGAAATGAATCATAACTCCGCCGGCCGCATATAAAATTATATATCCTCATATAATTATATATGGCCGAGTAGCTAGAGCTCTGGCGCTCGGTACCACAGGTTTAGGGTTCCAGTCCCGGCGGTGCCATGGATTTTTGTAGTGGTTTAGAATCCACTTTAAACCGTAGGTCCCGGTCTAACAGGATCGTAGAGCATTGCGGAGGTATTGTTACACCGCGTCCGTAGCTTATCTTCAAGCTACGTGCGGCTCCCTGGATAGTACTAAGTGAGTAAAGTCAGTGCAGCGCTTGCCTTAAGGCATCGAAGACAATTGTCTAAGTGTTTTCCAGCTGCATTAGAACAAAAAAAATATATATAATTAGATTTAGACCCACTATAGGCATTTTTTGGGGGTGAAAAATTGAAGCATAATGAGTTATTATTTTTATGTTTACTATTATTCTTACATGTAAACACAGATAATATAATAATAATGATACTAAACGCACATTATAAAGAAATATACAGCACTAAAAATGAATTATAAATTATATATAAATATAAATGAAATGGAAAAAAAATGAAATCATTAAAAAATATTTATTTTACCAGTGCGATATTTGTTTCTCCGCTCTTTCAAATCGATCTCAATTTAGGTATTTGCACATCGTTATTGGGGTTGCTTTCCGTTATGTTTTGAGCGTCTTTTGCGTTTGGTTAGTTTCATTTTCAAAAACGATTCGCATGTGTAAATTGAACCAAAAGCGCTAACAACTCGAACTAAAAATCTGGTTTGTTCTGCTATCAACAATCAACTGTGCGTATCTAGGGATGATCGCAGCGTCACTCGGGTCCTTAAAGTGAAACATGGAACCTGTTATGTTAGATGTTCGAAGATGCTCGCCCATCATGAGTTCGCAGTATGTAATTTCATATTATGCACACATAATGTATTTTTTAATACATTGATTTTCACTACTTTGGCCATTGTAAAATAAATATATTTTGTAAAAGTGTGATAAATCTCACGGCCGGAAAAATATTCAAGGCGGGTCACATGCGGGCCACAGGTTAGTCATCCCTGATTTAGGGCAACAACTTAGAACGAATAATCTCAAAGATATCATTTGGGAAGTCCGAATTTTCTTAAAATCAGTGGTAGGGCTTTCTAACCAACGGGTTTATCTTTGACTCTTCCTTGCATGGATACAAATACTTTAATTGTTATCTCTCTTATATGCTTTCATCCTAAATTATCTTACTAGAGAACAATAATGCTCTATTCGAAGATCATTTTCACCCCTTTACTTAGCATAAAAATTAAGAAAAATTAAATACTGCATAGTAACACTTTCAAGTTTTCATAAACATTTTTTAAGATTTTATATTTAATGCACTTATACAAAGGACAAATAAAAAGTGCACTATTTTCTCTTAATAAGACAAGGATTTTAAGATAAAAAATTGATTAAAAATAATTTCCTAGTATGAATAATAAATTAAGACTTAATTTACTCTAAGTTAAAATGTGTGTTCGCATCAAATCAGTTCTTTTATGTTACAGAAAAAAATATCCAGACGTTTTTCTTCAGTTACTAGAATATATATTTAATATCGATCTATTGAAAATGCTCTTTTCCAACTTTACATTGTTAAAGGCGGATACTGATATTTTTCTTCGCTAGTGCTGAAATTATTAATGCATCTGTAGATCCATTACGGTAAAATGATTTAATTAAGCTAATTATTTAAAAACTTTAACAAAAAATATTATTGTTGTATATTATATAACGGTAGATAATGTATATAACGCAGTATGTGTGAATGTTGTAAATTAAATTGTCTGTCACTGATTTCCAAAAGTTAAGTTAAAAATTGTCGTATTAAAATTTCTATTTATTGAAAATTAATGAAATTTGGGGAGAAACATTAATCAAAAACTGCTTGAAAAATTAAGCAAAAAAAAAAAAAAACCAATATGTTTTTCTGTCTGTAAATACTACAGAGTGTGATTTTACAGCGATGTTCAAAAACTGAGTTTATTAATTCAGTTGCCACTGTTTAGTCAAGTAGATCGGAGACCTTGAAGAGTTGTAATGATAGTGTCAAGAGCAACAATACATTTCTCTATAGCATCCTAAACATTTTCAGTAAAATTCAAGTCTGGAAAATGTAATGGCTAACCAGCAGGTAGTAATTTTCAACAAACTGAACTATGTGAGGTCTAGCATTACACCTATTATAGCATGAAGGAGTCATCAATTGCACCTGGATAAAACCGAACATTTAAATCAAGAAAGTCATCTAGATACAACTGACCAATAGCAGCCTCTTGGAAAGATATACAAGTCAATACGGCCATCCAAAGAGATACTTACCCACACATATACACTGAACCCACCAAACATGTCTCTTTCACTCATGGCTCAGAAATAATAGTGGATTCCTGTTGCCGCCAGGCAAGCAGCCTGCTTGGGTCATTTTGCAAATAAACTCTGGACTCATCAGTAGAGTACATAGCCCAAAGTAAGGGGTGATGTGTAGAAAAAAAAACCAAAAGAAAAAGTTAGCTTCAAATAACAGTCATCTACGCACGTGTAGTTCTAGATCTTCCTCAGCTGTGCCTTCTAAAAGCTGATTCTGTTCTAAGAAATGCATTCCACAATTAAAGACATAGAGAACTCTCGATCAAGTATTTTGCTACAAAATTTCGCTCTTCCCACGCTTCTATTTGCCTAATAGCTTGCCACAGTAATATTTTAGATAAATAATGTCATGTTCATATTTCTAAGTCATGGCTAATCCGAAACATCACTACGCAGTCTGAACTTGCATAAACTGCAAAGCGATTTTCGACTACGTGAATAATGACGACATATCCACCATTTTGTACATATTATATGCATTAGTACTTTTTATGCATATTATGTAATTTTTATGAAATTTTTGGATGTATGATCGCAATTATTCTGATTTTGAAATTATCCGCTGAATTGTTTGAAACCAGTTTAATATAGTTAAGACATATTTTCAAAATTTTCTTCTGACATTCATTTCTGATCTCTAATTTCGTTCTTTTAAATTTTGAAAAATCATGTTAAAATACTATTTTTATATTTACAAAGAGAAATGCAATAAATTTTATAGTCAAAATTGCTTTTCTGTCACATACAATTAGGATTCTCCCCTTATGAAAAATGTCGATTAAATAATGTCCAAAATTTCACTGAATGTCGATTTGATGTACATAAAAGCAGCTGAAGTTGTCTATTCCTCAATCATTAAATTGGCTTAAATTACTAGTTCTAGAATTATTAGATACATTACAAAAATCCGTAAAAAACTGAAGAGATAAAAATAAAATGTATTTATTACAATATTATTTCTTGAGTAATATATTTCAATATGAGTCCACCTGATTGCTCTGGAAAAGTACTTCAAGCTATTTTAGATTTGATACTTTATATTGGCAAACATGTTAAGTTTTGGATTTAATAGCTGCTGTTATATGTTGCATCATTTTCTTCAAATTAATGTAAGACACAATCTTAATCTTTCAAATTATTCCCAGATTTATTCACTAACACCATTATATTAATTTAAAAATTCTAACGGTGTTAAATCTAAAAAGCATGCAATTGAAATTCATAAATCTTCAAATTATTGTTTGATTCATGGCAGTAAATCGAGTATTGTTTGATTGTACTACTAGCAACCAAAATATTTCACATCAAAATTTATTAGTTTTTATAGTGGCAAATAAATTAAAAATAAATTATCTCTATCTATTTATTAAAATTTTATTTTTTTATACATACATTTAGATTAATTTTCGTATTCGTATTTGACTGTATTTTTAAAAAATGAAATGTATGTATGAAAAATAAAATTACGTCTGACTGATTCCAAAAATTAAAAATAAATCTCTGCATTTCTCTTTTAATGCATTAAATAATTCCTTTTAAATTCTTTAAAAATATAGTGTTAAAAATTATTTGTCTGTATATTTAAGTGCATTTCCTAAAATATTTTAATATATTTCATGCAAATCATATTCTTAAAGACGAAAAATAACTGTCGCTTTGTAAATTTTAGCCACATTAAAAAATGCAAAACTTTATATTTAAGTGCACCTCTTTCTCATTCGTATTATCTCTATATTAAAGTGCATTTCCTAAAATATTTTAATACATTTCATGCAAATCTTATTCTTAAACATGAAAAAAAATTGTCGCTTTGTGAATTTCAGTTACATTAAAAACTACAAAAAATGCTAAACCACACTAAGGAGACATAGTTTCAAAATGCCTCTAATTAAAATTGAAATATAAGAGCATGCAAACTCTGTTAATGCAGCACATTTAAATGCAAATCCAATTTTGAAAATTGGGCTTTATGTTATTTTCTTTTATTCAGTTATAATTTATCAAAATAATATTTTTGAATTCAGTATTACGTTTAGAAAAGGGCACTTTAAACAGTTTCCTCTAAATGGGAAGATCATATTTTGAATTAGCGAAAACATTTGTATTTGTTTTAAATAAATAAATTCACTGTGCGTTAAAATAAAATTAGATGTGTTGAAAATAAAAAATGAATTTCAGCAATTGCTTTTTTAAATATTATTCACTAATGTCATTTTGATCTTATAAATTATTGTTGCATTATTTATTTATATGTTTATTGTTGGATGAATCATTTTTTATCTAGATATTTTTTTCATTTGTCATTTCTTTCAAAATATTAAAACTTTGAACCCTTCACACAATAATATTTGCATCGCAATTGAAGAGAATAAAACAGTTAAACCGTACTACTCTGTCCAAAAGTAGGACCAATTTTCAATTTAAAATTCCCGGGACTTATAGAATTTCAATTTTTTTTTTCTTTTTTAGGTTGCTGGCAGTGTCTTTGACATCTGTGTGAAATTTGACGTCACAATATTCATTAGTGTTTGAGTTACGCTTGGCTTTGTGAGACGCTAAAACTGATTTCAGCGATTTTTGAAATGTCTGAATTAATTGAGCAAAGAACTTGCATTAAATTTTGTTTTTGAGGAAACGTATAGAATGTTTCAGGAGGCATTCGGTGAGCATTCCTATATCGGAAAGAAATGTTTAGAAATGGTATAAACAGTTCAAAGAAGGCAGAGAACGCGTTGAAGACGAAGAGCCTATGGTCAACCATCCACATCAACCGACGAAGTTCACGTACAAAAAAAAAAAATTAAAGATTTGGTGCTTACAAACTGTCGATTTACAATTAGAGATCTTGCTGCTGATGTTGGAATTTCAAAATTATCGGTCAATTCCATTTTGGGCCTCAAGCGCGTCAAATCTCGATTGGTACAAAAAACATTGAATGCGCCAGCTCACACTGCATTGATTCTTCGTGACGTTTTCGCCAAAAAATGAAACCCACATCATTCCACGGCCACCTTATTCACACTGTGCGACTTCTGGCTATTCCCAAATTTAAAAGACCACTCAGGGGACTCCGTTTTGAATAGATTGAAGCGCTTCAACGTGAATCGCCGCGCTCTTTGAAGGCCATCCCTGCCGATGACTTTTTAGCATGCGTTGAGGATTGGAAAAATAGTTGGCATAAGTGCATTGTGTCGGAGGGAATTACTTTGAAGGCTATGAAATAAATTTGGAAGAATAAATAAAGAGTTTTTGAATAAAAAAATAATTGGTCTTACTTTTTGGGCAAAGTAGTATTTATCATAGTTGTTTTTATATAGATATGTATATAGTACTACTTTTGTATAGGTAAATGTCTTTGTACCTGTAATTTTTTTTTTTTGTGTAACTTCATATGTCTAATAGAATTGAAATAAGAATAATGTTGATATTATTGTTTCATATATATTGTTATATTGGATATATATTGTTTACAATTTGATATTATTATTTGATACATTTATTTTATATTTAAAAAAATGTTTATACGTAAACTTTTATTTAGTAACTTTTTCTGCAAACATATCCGTACGATAACGTAGCAAAATGATACCAACTGACTTCGGTAATGATATATCAAATAGTAAATATAAAAATTTTATATGTTCTCAGATATCAATATCTAGAATATTATTCACTATTTTTTAAAAATCATAATCCAAAGAAGATAAAAAGATTTTTACCGATATAAAGTTGCAACAAAAACATATTTCTACATTGAAATAAAAGAATAAATAGTATTTTAAATCTAGAATTTTATAATGTATCTCTTAATATTTCTAATACAAAATATACCCCTAAGTTCAAAAAGTTAGAAACAGAAAGATTAGAGAAAGCACATATGACGTAGGATATTATTTATCCTTTTTACTACATTTCTAGACTTTTCGGGTGAAAGATATTACATTTTACAATAAGTACATAAATATAACAATATTTCAGTAGCAACTGTCAAATTTTTTTATCTTATATGAATACTAGAAATATAGCAAGATTTTGTTCTGGTTTGTTCAATATATGTTAAACTTAATGAATTAAATATTAATTTCAATTTCAAATTAAAAATTTAATTGGAAAATTTTAAAAAATAGCTTAACATTTTAAAATTTCTAAAGGAAAATAGAAATCTTTAAAAAAAAACTTTCTTCTCATGTTTATTAAATAGTGTTTCATCATTTTTAAAATAAAGTATTCATAAATAGGTTCTTCATCATCAAAACTAATTTCTTCTTACATATTTCAATTTCGTAAATTTTAATTCACTCATTCATCAATTTCTTTTACGAAACATATTATACGTCAGGACATTTGAATTTAAAAATATAGACATAAATAAAGGTACAATAATTTTTATCAAGTGACTAAGCACCGATGCTCTTATAAAATAAGTTACAAATGTCACTGTTATAAAATTCAATTATTTGCAAAACGTTGGAATTTCTAAGCACAATTTTAATGTACTGTAACGTGAAAAATATGGTACAATAATTTTTTATCAAGTAAGTAAGCACTGAGGCTCTTATAAAATAAGTTACAAAAAAAATATTGTTATGAAATTAAATTATTGCAAAGTGTTGATATTTCTAAACACAATTTTAATATACTGTAACGTTAATATGCCCTGTTATAACGATCGCCTACATAAAAAAATAATTTGAATTTTTGGTGACTTTTGCATTCCATAAGAAAATGATAAATTCAAAGAATGTTATAATATTTAATGCACATACAGAAATAAATCACTTGTTTTATAATTTTATGTGTACTTGTGTGTGTGTGTAAGACACAACTTGTGATGCTTAAACATTTCACGAACTTTTTGGTGACTTTTACACTGCGTAAGAAAATGATAAATCCAAAGAATGTTATAATATTTAAGGAATACACATACAAAGACAAATCACTTGTTTTATAATTATATGTATACTTATGTGTAACACACAACTTGTGATACTTACAATTCACGAATTTAATTTCTTTAATTTTGGAAATAATAAGTAGTAAATAAGAAAATGGTAAATTCAAAAAGATTGTTATAATCTTTACGGAATACACACACAGAGGCAAATCACCTGTTTTATAATTATATGTATATTTGTGTGTGTGATGTTTAAACATTTCAGGAACTTAATTTCTTTAATTTTTGGCAATCATGCAAATAATTCTTTAAAAGATATCTCACCGGTATTCTGGAGTAGGATGTCAGCCACATGTAACCCTCAGTCTTATGTGTGGGCTGTGGATTAGGGTAGAACTCCACACTGGGTCCCCTGTCTGCTTCCTTTTCCTCATCATAGGATCTCTTGTCTCGGCGTAGGACGAGTTCGTCATCTGGCGGTAGAACGGTCGTGGAATTGCGCCAAAGTCGGGCCGTCAGATAGAAGTCGAGGCACAGGCCCACGTACAGTATCGCCAACAGACCGTACACGAATCGTAACCGCTCGCTGGCCGTGCTGGCCATGACTGAGCTCATGGTGTGGGGGTATCGAGAGCCGCAACTTCCAACCAATGAAGGGCCGCGGAGAGTCGACTGTGAAGAAAGGGAAGATGGCTAGTAGTGGGAGGAGAGGGTTTGACGTCTCAGACAGAATTTTTGGTGTGGGGTTTTGGAAAAGAAAGAGAGCGTGTTTACGAAAGTGGGAGGAAGATTGCACAGCTTTAATATGGTTTAGAACTAATTAAATTTATGATAATTTTCAAATACAGCATTACTAATCATGTACTCAATAATGTAATGTTAATAATAATGTACTTTTGACGTCTCAGATAAAATTTTTTGGGTAAAAGAGAAGGTGTTTACGAAAGTGGAAGAAAGCTTGGTAAACTTTAATATGGTTTAAAACTAATTAAATTCATGATAATTTTCAAATACTGAATTACAAATCATGTACTCAATAATGTATTGTTAATAATAATGTACTTTGATGTCTGAGATAGAATTTTTTTGGTGTGGGGTTTTAGAAAAGAAAGAGAGCGTGGTTTAAAACTAATTAACGAAAGTGGGAGAAAGACTTTTGATGCAAGCTTTAATATGGTTTTAAAAACTAATTAAATTCCTGGTAATTTTCAAATACAGTATTACTAATAATGTACTGTTGACGTATGTACTTTTGACGTCTCAGATAGAATTTTTAGTGTGAGGTTTTATAAAAAGAAAGAGAACGTGTTTACGAAAGTGGGAGAAACATTGTCAAGCCTTAATATGGTTTTAAACTAATTAAATTCATGATAATTTTCCCATACAACATTACTAATAATGTACTTATAACATTGACTCTAAAATAATAATGCTAATTTTAAATACAGCATTATTACAATATATCTTTAGTTATAAGACGTAATAAAGTGCACAAAAAAAATTATGTAATTGGTAATCGTTTTTTTTTTTTTTTTTTTTTTTTTTTTTTTTTATTTGCAAGAATTTAATTTTACCAACGAAAATTATAAAATGTAGTAGAAAAATTGAGGATTTTATAAAAATTGATTGATTATTCAATTGGAAAATGAGAATATTAAAAGATAGGAATATTTATTACTTGCTGATATTAAATAATATTTATTCGTTTCGACTCGAAAAATAAATTTTGATTTCAAACTCTATTAGATTTATTGTCGGAAATTTCAGTATAATAATTTGTGTAGGAAAGCAGAGCATCATCAGCAGAGTATTTTTCTTAATAATGTAATTTTTTTCTTTCTGAGATAGCATTTTGAAACATATTTCTAAAACAAGTGTAAAAATACGGAGTTTAGAAAGTATATATGTTGCCAATTTGTGAACTTCGGAGTCTGTATTTTTTTTCTGAAAGTTTTTCAATCTACTTCCTTCACGAATCTTTGGATTTATTTCTATCTTAAGAAACTGGCACTTCAATGTTAATTTCCATACGCAAAATTGCATGCAAATCTTTATAAAGCCAACAAAAATTTCTATAAATTTTAACTACAATGCTATAATATATTTCATCAATTATCATATATAGGCAGAATAGTTTAAAAGACAATCTTTTCATCTTCTTCATTGGCGGAACGGCCCCACGGTGAGCCAATACCGTCTGCATACAGGCAAATAAAAGACAATCTGCACATTATATTATTATATGCATGTATATATATATCGCAAATAATAAAAAATATTTTTAAATACCAGCCGTTTAGCATCGAGATCATTATCCACTGGAATATCAGACATTGTGTTGACATTGACATTGACATAGACATCGACACAACCCCAGCTTGAAAAGCACTCCTCAGCACCTAGAGGCCAAGTGGCTTTGCGAAGCTTCCAATCTCATTCCGCCATAGACCAAAACCAGGAAGTGTTACACAGACACGATGGTTTTAGGTTCGATATCATGAAATTTCATGCCAAGCATTCTTAGTTCGAAAACTAAAAAGTTATTCACCAAACCATTCATTTCTTTAAAGCAATCTAAATTAAATCAGTTAGATAATGTTTTTGACTTTTGTAAAATGTTTGAAAATTTGAAATTATGAGTTTTAATGATTATAATATTTTTACTATTCCAATTTTACTATTTATTTAGGTATATTTCTGAAGAAAAAGTCATTCTTGTTGATGAAAAATTACTCTATATATTATACTCATAGGAGCCTGAATGAGTGGCTGACGGTCTAATGCTCGGTACGAGTCCCGGCGGTGCCATGATGTTAGTGGTTCGGATTTACTTTAAACAAGTAATATAAAAAATTAAAGTCAATTACTACTTTTTTTCATTACATTGCAGAAAGTCCTTTATAAATAATTTTCATTCATTTTTAAAAAGTTTATCTGGCGCCATCTATTGGTAGATACATGAAACTTAAATCTAAAAAAACTATAATTAATTAATTAAACTTAATTACTGAAGTAATATTAGAAAAACTGTATTAACATCAAGTGTCATCCACTACAATTTCAAAAAAAAAAATGTATTTGAACTGGAGTGGATGAATAAAAAGTATTTTATCAATGATTGAAAATTTGAACAAGATATATATAAGCAGAGTGTGAACTAATAGCAAGAATTGAAAAATAGGTCTCGGTCTAACATAAGCGTAGAGCGTGCGGAGGTATTAGAGAGATGCTATATGAAAGCATTTCTGATAAACTTATCTTTTAAATCATGCGCAGTAGTGCAATATTACAGATATACAGGAGCAATAGTACAATGTTTTCTATGAGCATGCGCGCTAGGGAGAAAAAAAAAATATCGGACGATAAAAAAAAAACGTTATGCAAAAACTCTCTATTATTACTCCGCGTCCGTACCTCTATCTTCAAGCTACACGCTAAATAACGTCGGTCCAGCGATTTTCCTTAGGCATCAAAGACAACGGTCTAAGTGTTTGCCAGCTGCATTAGAAAAAATAATTATATTATACCCACTTAATAAAAAATCTAGAAAAAAATATAAATAAAATGATAAAATTTACCAGCAATCTTTTAAACTATAAACCATTAAATATTTCATTTTAAATAAATTGAAAACATCAAATTTTTACCGATTGCTATTCATTATACTGTAACATATCTTTCATTGTCAGATTATAAAGGGGACAATCTAGGATATTTTTTGGTGATAAATATGATGAATTTCAGTGAATCGAAAGTTAATAATAAAAGGGCCCCAATTTAACTGAAGCTCTTCTGAATTATCTGAAAATTTGATTAAATTCACTCGTGCAAAAATGTTTAATTCCTTTTTTCCCTTCAGTCTTCAGATATCTTTACGCCTGATGAAATAACAAAACCGGAAGGCCAAATATTAATTTTTAATGAAATTGCTCACGTGTTTGTTAAAGGTAATGCAAATCTTGCTTTTTTTTGAGTCTTTGTAAGGTAAAAGATTATTCTTTCCTTTCCTTATTTATGTAGCCCGAAGAATAAACTATGCTTTGAACAAATTGCAATTTTCAAAGAATAGAGTCATGTATTTAAAAGCGGTTTTATTTTTAAAATTAACTTTTAATTTGTTTTTTAACAAACAAGTTCATTTTATGTCACTGTACTGTCACTGCTTTGTTCTTTTTATTTTATGTGAATTATTGCATATCACACAACTGAAAGTTATTTATTCAAGTAATCATTAACGATTTTCGAAATAAAATTTTATTTATTTAAAACAAAAATAAATAACTTTAATAATTCTTTGATATCAATAGTCTACAATATTAATTTTTTTTTAAATTTCTATAAAAGGTTTTTAACTTAAACTTCATTTACTAATGGTCATTAGATAAAAAATTGTCAAAAACATTTGCATACGTAAGTTAATAAATGTCATCATGATTAAAGTTTTAAATGGTCCTGTATTTATCCTATAAACGTATCACGACATAGCACATATATGGAATAATGCCATAAAATGGCCAAGATAACTTAAAAACAGTTTAAAATATATTTACACTACGTTAATAAACTTTGAATTAAACTTTTGTAGTTAAAATTACAGTTTAATACAATAATTGTAAAATGTGTTTACTTAAAATGTATGTTTTTTTTTTTGTTCCTTTTTGTCATATGTGAACATGATATTGTCCTGGTTAGGTTCGTGGGCAATCCAAAAGTGCAGCCCTTAGTAGTTTGGGCCCTTAATTCTTGAAATTATTCATGAATAACGTTAGTCCTCAAGAATTTTCTGGATAATTTGGCTTTTGTTTGAAGTGTTTTGTGATATGGTTTTGAAGCACTTTTCACGTTTTGGCTTGAGATTTTAAACATTTGTATATAAGTACTGTAGTGCGTTGATCAATTTCTTCTTCTTGAAGTTTCATATTCATCACTTTTGGCATTTTCCCATGCCTATTGAGCTGTATAGTGCTTCTTATTGTATTTAGAATACTTCATTCCTTATTTATGCCTAGAATTTTCAAACTTTGATATATTCTTTAGGCTATTGAATGTAACAACGTTTCTTGTAGAATTGGGAATACTTCATTCTTCATTTATGTATAGAATATTCAAACTTTGATATATTCTTTTTGGGGTATTGTATGCGATAACTTCATGAAGAATCTATTTTTGTAGAATTTGGAATATTTCATTCTTAATTTACGATTAATATTTTCAAACTTTGATACATTCTTTTGGCTATTGAATGTGATAAAGTTTTTTGTAAAATATGGAATACTTCATTATTAATTTGCGACGACATTTATCTCACTTTTGTATTTTTAGAGCTTCCTGAACAGTTCATTCTTCATGAAGTTCTTGATCTTTCAACATTGCTGTATTCATATGGCTATTTGAATTTGGCCATTCTTGTTGCATTCCAATCAATTGCTTCATATATCTCGTGCATTATTAAACATTGTGGCATATTCCTGAGTTTATTCCTCCGTTTTCCAATGTTCACACATGACAAGTTAAAATTTGCCACGCAGATTTCAATTTTTTTACTTTTATTGTGTAATATGTGTATATATAACAAACAACCTATTGGCAACCCACGAAAATGACACTGCCTTTAGGAAATACCTTTAGGGCTAATTGTCCCTCATTTGAGTATACAAAGAAACTCAGAGAAAACTTCAACTTCAAAACCAAGCAAACGAGATATACAAAACACTTCACATATGTTGTCATAATGCCTTCAAGATTTCTCGGTCCCTGGGTAGTGCTTTCAATAGACGCCATCAGTGGTTGAACTTACACTGAAGTGACAAAAGTCATGGGATACCTCTTAATATCGTGTCGGCCCCTCCTTTCGCCCGGCGAAGTGCAGCAACTCGACGTGGCATGGACTCAACAAGTCGTTGGAAGTCTTCTGCAGGAATATTGGCCATGATGTCTCGATGCAGACGTCCATAATTGTGAAAGCGTTGATGGTGCAGGATTTTGGGCACGAACATACCTATCGATGATGTCCCATAAATGCTCGCTGGGATTCATGTCGGGCGATCTAGATGGCCAGAATCATTCGTTGGAATTGTCCAGAATGTTCTTCAAAACCAATCGCGAACAGTTGTGGTCCGGTGACATGGCGCATTGTCATCCATAAAAATCCCATCGTTGTTTGGGTACATGAAGTCCATGAATGGCTGCAAGTGATCTCAAGTAGCTGAACAAGCATTTTCAGTCAATGTTCGGTCCAGTCGCACCAGAGGACCAAGTCCATTCCATGAAAAAACAGCCCACACCATTACGGAGCCACCACCGAAAGCTTGAACGGTGCCTTGCTGACAGTTTGGGTCCATGGCTTCGTGGTCTGCGCCACACTCGAACCCTACCATCAGCTCTTACCAACTGAAATCGTGACTCATCGGACCAGGCCACGGTTTTCCATTCATCTAGGGGGACCAACCGATATGCTCACGTGCCCACGAGGTCGCTGCAAGCGATGTCGTTCTGTCAGTAAAGGCACTCGAGTCGGTCTTCTGCTGGAATAGCCGAAGAAAGCCAAATTTCTCCGCACAGTTCTAACAGACAAGTCCCTTGTACGTCCCACATTGATTTCGGTTATTTGACGCAGTGTTACTTGTCTGTTAGAATTTAGCGACTCTTTGCAGACGTCGCCGGTCTCGGTCGTTAAGTGCAGGCGGTCGACCACTGCGCTGTCCATGGTGGGATGTTATGCCTGAAATTTCATACTCTCCGGCACACTCTTGACACAGTGGATCTGGGAATGTTGAATTCCCTAACGATTTCGAAATGGCATGAACCATGCGTCTATTCCACTAACATTCCGCGTTCAAAGTCTGTTAATTCTCGTCGTGCGGTCATCATCACGTCAAAACCTCTTCACATGAATAGCGAACAGAAATGAAAGCTCTGCGAAAAGCACTGCGCATTTATACCTGTTCTACGCGATGCTACTGCCATCTGAAAATTTGCATATTGCTATCCCATGACTTTTGTCACTTCAGTGTGTATGTCCTCCTGCTTTTTCGCTGTACAAGTTGCCGCAGAGTCACAAGTCAGTCAAAAGAAGAGTGATAGTATAAATTTTTTGTAGCAATAAAATATATTTATGTTTCTTCTTTGTGTTACTAAGTGTATAACAAGCTAAGAAAACTAAAAAAAAAAAAAAAATGTTAGGAAGAAAAGGAAAAGAAATATCAATTTTTTTTGTCCTACTTAACTTTTTAGACGATTTATTTCATCTTATAAGTACAATTGAAAGTAAAGCAGAATATTATAAAGAAACCAACAGTATGTGAACTTTTTGAAACAGCTTTTTTATAGCAACAAAATAGATATGTAATTGTATAATGATATAATGATCGATATAATATAATACACATATATCGAAGCATTATTTATGCAATATCAGAATTCAGAAAAGGAATTTAGCATTTCTCCCTTTTCAAAAAGTTGTCAATATTGCATGTCTACTTATAAATTCAAAATCAATAATATGTTCATAACATTGGCAATGTGAAAATAAATAAATACAAGTTTCGCAATGTCAATATTCGTTCGTGAGTCTATCTTCAACATTTTATGAAAAAAAAAAAAATCAGATGTTATTTTTCTGTACTATATTTTCTGATTTATATATTAAATTATGCAGCTAAAAGCATATCTCAAAAAATATTTCACAAAATACTCTTCTTTCTGTTGTATATGTTATGGTGACTGATTGAATATTCATAATCACGGTCGTATGTTGCCAGTGATTATGCATAATCACCATTAATTATGTATAATCACATTTACCATAACTTGTATATTCTGCCTATAAATCTTAATTTGGAATACATTTTCTTCCAAAAGAATTATTTCATTTGTAAAAATATATAATATGTATAGTTTTTCATTTGTAAATTAATTTTTTTCTTAGCCTTACTTGGTAAACAGCAAGAACTCATGTGGTTCATGCAAAAAAGTAACAGGGTGGGGTATACATTTCTTTCTTCCCTACGAAATGTATTAAAAAATACATTTTCTTTCATTACTTTGGTCGTCATAATATAAATATATTTTGTAAACGTGTGATAAATCTCACGGGCACCCGTGTGGTCTCACGGAAGGAGTGGCAGCTTTTGTGGTGATGCACCCTTGAGTAGAAGTAGTCTGACTTGGCTCCGTGAACTGACGAAGTAGGGCAGTGCTTTCAGGAGGGCTTTTAGGAGAATTTGCGTATCGTATGAAAGAAAACCCGGAAACTCCCTCCAGGTAGTCCGACTGACGAAGACAAGAGGCTAAACATCATAAACGCCATCAGTACCCTCGTTTCTTGAAATAGTGTCCACAACAAAGCCACCGGTGGATTGAACCTCTGACCTAATGTTCACCAGCGGCGCGATTGCCATTGAACCACGAATTGGACGACATAATAAAATCAAGTCCTTGTTGCACTTTTAAGGTCAAAAAATTATCATAAATTAGCAACTAAAAATTCAATCTAAAAACAATTAAACATCTCAAGTATAAATGTTCATCTTATTTTGCATAATATTATGTTACTTTACTGTATCATAAATGTCACTTCTTATTTACACATAAAGTGCACAAATAGCATTAATTAAATATATCATTTCCTTTTCTCATGTACATAATTTCTCACGCATTAAATAATGTTTGCATTTTATTGTTTACTTTATAAAACAAATAAAGCTGAAGTATAAAACGATATATCAAAGACCATAAATAAATTTCATGTATCCATATTGCACTAAGGGAAAACATTCTATATTGATTATTATAGCTTCTCTGTGATGCACCAATGCTGAATCCGCTATGTATATTCTACTCAGAGGTGAATGATTTCAAATAAAACGTTATGCATTTGTAAGCCGTGCATTATATTACGACATATAAAAATATAATATTTACTAAGGCATCTTATGCATGCCCTAGCGATATAAAATTGCTGGCATCTCTATGACTCAGTAACATAGTCAAGCATACGTGTTACAGAATAGCATATCTAAGCATTTATGCCAAATTTTCATCGCATCAGATGCTTTCTGTAAAAACTTGAAGGAAAAAATGGATGCCATTGTCTTTTTGATAATCAAGAACATTTCCTTTTGTAGACTACAAGAATGTAAGCCTATTAACTATTTATGAATGATGAATGAATAACTATTGAACTTGTCTTCGTTTTTATTTAATTATTTAATATAATTTTTTTGGTATAATTTCATTTCTTTTATATTGTACTATCATAAAATTTAAAATTTCTTTAGCTTTGAATTTCAAGTAGAAGTTTTATAAGATTTAAATTTAAATTAATGACGTTATTGTTCAAATATGTTCTATTTACAAAAAGATTCGAAATTTAATTTCACAAAAAAGCTTTACTACTGTAATCTAAGTCAAGATTTCCTTCTGAAATAAAAAAAAAAAAAATTATCAGTCTATTAGATAAAAGATTTTTCCCGAAAAAATGATATTTATTCCATTTTTAGATCAATGTTGAGACAAAGGCAAAGGTTGTGTATTTTTTGAGTGCCTGGGGACAGGATCCCCCTATCTCCTTTTGCATAATTAGTAAAACAAAAATAATTAACTTTAAGAGAGAAAACATAAGAGAGTATTTAATGTGTAAAAATGTGTATAAATAAAGTATAGAATTAGGATGAGCCATAGCTCAGGAGTTGAAAAATATAAGTGTATATTGTGGTAAAAATATGAAAACAAAAAAGTTAAGTTATTGAAAGAGAAGTTTATTAATCATAAAACTATATTTCCAAAAATTCGATGCCTTTTAAGTAACTATAAATTGGCATAAACGAAGTTACATGACTTTATAGATTTGCGTAAATTTTATAACATTTCAACTATCACGTCCATTTTGGAAAGTGAATTAAAATTGATGTACCATAAATTTTCCAAAAATGCAATTGAAGTAGGGGAGTTTCAACAGGGAATACATATCCTAATATATATTTCTTATTAAAAAATATTCCTCACTCTACCAGAGATATCGCGCGTGAATGAAAGATCTTTTGAACGTTACGAAAACTGAAAATCTATCGATCAAACACAGTACGGCAAAAACGATCTAAATGGTTTAGCTTTATTAAATATTCATCGAAATATTGAAGTTGACATAAGCAATGTAATCGGTGAGCTGGCAAAATAGAAAAAAATGGTTACATTTTAATTTAAAATTTTATGTATTTTTGTAAATTAAAATTTTAAATTTTTGTGCAGTAATTTTTAATAATTTTCTTTTTTATTATTTGAAACCAAAATTAGTATAATGTAAAAATTATTAATAAATAATAATTAAAATTGGAATTTGAATTTAGATGCATTTCCTAATACTTATAGTTTAATATGACTTTTTGAGCTTTCCCAAATGATTATAATTTATTTTGTTCAGTCCTTCCCCCCAAAAAAAAAAAAAAAAAAAAAAAATTACAGGTGTGCGCCTGTACTGCTGCACGTATTAACTCACTCATACATACGCTCTGGTATACACAGTTATGCATACACAAACGGATGCGTATAAATATTTCATATATTTACACACGGATAAAAGCTCACTTAACATAGATGCATACAAATACATTATATACATACGTAAGCAAATATGCACTTCTACAAGTACACATATAATCGTGGTTAATGGAGAAAAATGGATTAATATATGCCTACCCTCAAAATAGTAATATTATTATTATATATTATATATAATTATTATTAATATATAAATTTAAGCATACATCTTTACCCATATCAGTACATCACTACTAGATAACATATTTACACATACATACATCTTTGTAAACATACATGTGAGCGAATATAAACATTTAATAAAATCTTAATTTTGAGAAAGTGGAATTTTGCAAAAAGTGAGTATGATTTGCATAAAAGGCTAATTTTCTTTTAAAAAAATTAATTTGGTTTTCAAAAGTATATGAATATGGGGTGTCAACCCTGTATGTGCAGAATATGACCAATATCATCATTCAGAGTTCGGGTGTTCAAATCAAGTATCGTTTGGCATTTCAGTTGGAGTGATGCCTCTATTAAAGATGTTGGAATGGGTGTTATAAATATGACCAAACACAACATCAAAAAGTCGTGACCTATCGGAACATCATTAAAAGGGGTCTGGTGGCCGAGTATCAACCACAGGTTTCGGGTTCAAATCGGAGGTGCCTTTGTGGTTTTGTAGGGGTTCGGAATCCACTTTAAACAGTAGGAACAACTTTTAACAGTCACATATGATCGTAGCGCGTCACAGAGCCCAATCAGACTTATTCTCGCCCACGTCCTTCCCAAACTGTAAAAAGGGAAACTCAGCTCTAGGCACAGTGATGTGATGTGGTGTAGTAGTAATAGTAATAGTATTTAGTTAAAACCGGCATAGAAATGATGCCGTTAGTCTACGTATACTCGTAGGACGACCCAAATAATTTAAACATTAATATAAAAACAATTACTAAAAATACGAAAATTAATACTGAAACAAACAACTATTTACCTTTACTTTTAATGAATACTAATATATACAATTACAATCAAATTTAGGATTTTTACATTGGCACTTAAAACAGACTAAATAAAAAATGTTTATAGAGAAGCAATCATAATATTTACGCATACCTCAAATGAAATATTCCCATGAGTGGGTAGGCAGTGATTTACCAGTAGCCTCAAAACTTTAACAAAAAAAGAATGTTCCCCCAAATTCAAAAAGATGGACATAGATATATGTTATAAATTATCCAAGTAGCCATTCTCGCAGCAAAAAATTGTGTACCAGGCTCACGCACTGTCCCAGATCGTTCGCTTTGCTTTCAACGGGTCTTCCTTTTTGCCCGCAAAAACTCAAAAGGGTCCCACCAAAACCGACCGTTTCTTTTGGACATGACCGTGTGACCGGGAGGGTTATCTACCATTCCTGGATTCATACAAAGAATAAAGGAAATACCCCTTAATCGAATCCCAGGTGGTGCCTTTGTTGTTTGTGGATAGGAGTTCGAAATCCACTTTAAACAGTAGGAACAACTTTTAACAGTCACATATGATCGTAGCGCGTCACAGAGCCCAATCAGACTTATTCTCGCCCACGTCCTTCCCAAACTGTAAAAGGAAACTCAGCTCTAGGCACAGTGATGTGATGTGGTGTAGTAGTAATAGTAATAGTAGTAGTAGCATCGGAACATCAGGACATGAGGTTAGAGGAGCTCTTAAAGCACCTGATCTGTTGTTATCAATGATCCCAAATGCAATGAAATCTGGAATTGCGGGTACCATTGACATGCAACCCAGAAATGAAGTTTGACCTCACGACTCCTCATTTGCGACACCAACAACCACATTTGCAGTGTCTTAGTCAGCATTTCATCCGAAATCTCACTAATTGTTTTCAGAGATAAGTCATACTTTACTTAAGCCCCGGTTTCCAACGAACACCTTTGGCCCACGACAAAGAGATACTAAATTTAATATCGCTCGCCACAGTAGTATAAATTGTTGGTATTATTTTTGTATAGTTATTTATTTTATTGAAAATTGCATCTAATAAATTAATATACATTTGTGTTTCCTGAAAGAAGCTTAATAATATAGTAATTAAAATTGTAAATATTAATATTGCTTCCTAAAATAAATTATATATATAATATATATATATATATATTTGTTGTTATTGTGTTGTATTTAATTAATGTAATTTTCTGTCACATATATTCGTACAAGATATCTTTTTCACATTTCTTATATTTATTTCCATTTTATTTAACTACTAAATTTATTTTATTACTTATTCCTTCATTTTCATCACAGAGTAATAAAAATTTATTACAGTAAATTATATTGCAATTAATTCATATATCTGAAACGAAACTACGGCTCTGCAAAGTTACAGAAAGTTTGTAGCCAAAACATGGGTGATTTTTTTTTATTAAATGATAATGTCAGCATTTTTAAGCAAAATTATTTGCAAATAATTTTACTCGTTTCGCTTTTTTTTTAATTACAACATTTTTAGTTTATATAGAAGGCATCCCTAGCACTACTTACTACGGAAAAGAGTTTTAATTAAATATCGAACAAGTTCATTTCCTTCAGTTAATGTCGGAGTTAAAGGAAACAGGTAAGCATTGCGATGTTAGTTCGTGCTAATTAGTTACTTTTCAAACAAATTTCGACGACCATTAGCAAGATTAGTTTAAATGGAATAGCTGTCTCTTAATTAATTAAATAAATCATTGACTGAAAATAAAAATCTGTTTTTACAACGAAAACAAATTTTATGGACTCGTAATTGGTATTAATTTTAAGTGCTGTACGGGTTACATTTAATTTATTAATCTATTTTAAAAATTCAAATGACAAATATGTACAGGTTAAAGATTAGAAATAATTTTTTTGGTAGTTAAATTGTTGGATTAATTTAAATTTAAATAAAATTTAGTAGTATTCATTTGGTATTCTTATTGTTTATCCTCATCCTGAGATTTTTAATAAAAAATATATTGTTATTAAAAATCACAAGTTTCAAAGTTTCTAAATTAATGAATGTTTAATTAATTGCTGAATAAAGTTAATTTTAATTGCACTTTGAATTCAATCATATGCAACGCAATTAAGTACTAAAGTTAATAATAAAAAACTAAAATTCTGGAAGTTTTAATTATTAATTCTTTACATCAATTTTATTAATGATTATAATAATTAATTTTGATCGTATTTGTATGTAATGCTACATACTATATCAAACTTTTTGTATAAAAATTATTTTCATTTCGGATTAATAATTACTAATTATTTACACGTTATAATCTGTTTACAACAACAATGTTAAAACTTTTTATCGTTATCTCTTTTGAAGATAATAATGAGGAAGTTCATTTGAGATGGACTTAGATGGGAATATGAGCCAAATATTCCTTTCTAGAAATTTAATCGTTATTTTCTAAATAAAAGTTTTCTTCAGAGATTTCTACAATGTTTTTTTTCTTATTATTATTTCATTAAAACGACAGAATGCAAAGCCTGATGGTCGAGTGGCCAGCATTGGGTACCAGAGGTTTTGGGTTCGATTCCCGGCGGTGCAATAAATGCATATAGCGGTTTGGAATCCACTTTAAAACGTAGTTCCCGGTCTAATATGATCGTAGAGGATTGTGGGGATAATGTTAATCGCGTCCATAGCATATCTTCAAGCTACACGTGCCTCCGGGTAATGCTAAATGAGTAACAGCAGTGCAGCCATTTCTTACGGCATAAAGATTAACTGTCACTGTATTGCCAGCTGCATTAGAACAATAAAACGACAGAACATGTAAAAGTGTAGTTAGAAGAGAAATCTGCGCCTGTAAAATTATTATTAAACATTCTGTGTACCATAATTTTATTAGTGGTTATTTCTATGCCTCTGTAACTTATTATAAACAAATGCCGACATGTTATAATCTATTTTACAACTACAACTTTAAAATTTTTAATAGTTATCTATTTTGAGGATGATAATGATTAAGTTCATTTGAGTTAAAATAAGATCGGACCATCAGCCTTATATTCCTTTTGGAAATTTCCTCTTCATTTTCTGAATAAAAGTTTTCTTCGGGGATTTCTACAACGTTTAGTTATTTCATTAAAACGACAGAGCATGTAAAGATGTGACTAGAAGAGAAATCTGCCACTGGAGAAATTATTATTGCACATTCTGTGTACCATGATTTTATTAGTGATGATTGCTGTGACTCTGTAATGTCATGTAATAGATTTAGTTGTTACTTTATTTTTTTTTTCATTTAGAAAATGTTTACCTGTCTATTTTATTTACGGCACCTTTGATTTATATCTTGTCATTGTCTGATTATCAATTTTAAAATAAACATATAAATAACATTCTATTCAATACTTCTTTTACAATAAAATGTTTCTTTTCATCGGAAATTCTTACAACTTCAATTAAAATATTTTATAGCATAAAAATATTGTGAAATTTTTTTGATTATAAAGTTTCTGTGTGTGCATTTTACTTGCATATTTCACTTTTAAATAGACATAACAATCAATATAGTAAGTTTATACGTACATTTATATTAATTTTTATGATTCTAACATTTAAACATTATGATTAATGATTAAATTAAAATTATGTGTAAATTATTAACGATATGTATTTGAAATATTTTTTTTTTTTTTTTTTAAGTTTATTTAAACTCAAACTGTTTACAGATTTGAAAAGGACTACGTTCTAACTTTTTCCAGATTTTATTTACAAAGAAAAAAAATTTAATGTGATTTGCTTTAATGCAATTTTTTTTTAATTTATAGCTCTTAAATTTTAGAAATGCTCACATAAATTTAAATATACATCTCTTTGAAATATTTTACTAATTATTTTCAAATTGTAATTTTTTTAATGATCCAAACTTATATTTAAAGAAGAATATATACTCTTTTTTTGCTATTAAAATATTTTGTGATAAATAATTTATCAAGTAAAACTCTTTTGATGAATTAAACAAGCAAATAATGTAATTAAAATAGATTGACAGGTATTAGATCATTAATTATTGCAGATTCAATGTTTTATATCATTGGTTTTTCTTTTTTCGGTTTATTTTTGCGTTAGCTTAATACACAAAATTAATTCGTTCAAAGCAATTTAATATCTTTTATTAATTTTAAAAATATATTTTAATACGATTAATTTGTAAACTTTAAAATTGAAATTGAATTTGGTAGAGTAAGTATTTATTAAAAATTTAGCATTTATATCGTGAAAAAAAAAAAAAAAAACATCATAAGAAATGAGCAAATAAGGTTTTTGTTACATTTAAAAAGATTACATTAAAGGCACTTAAATTAATTCTACATTTATTAATTTAAAAATGAGAAGAAATTGGCTATATTTTTTTCTCTTTTCATTTAAAATAGGTAGATAGAATCTATTGCGAAGGATTATTTTCTTCTCATTACTTCCCTTTAATTTAATTACATTTCTCAATTTCACTAGCTCTTGCTACTAATTGTTATTGTTAATTTTTTTTTTTTTTTTTTTTTTTTTGCCAATATTAAGAATTTCACTGTATTTAAACGAAAAATGAATGCAAATGAATGTTCATATTCAATTTTTTCATTTCCTAAACTAAACTTATTTGTTCAATTATTAATAATTAAAAACCTTGTTTTGTTATTTATTAGTACTATAAAAATATAAAATTCATATAAAATTATAAAAACGTCGTGTTTTTTTTTTTTATTTTTTGTTTCATTTCAATAAATAAAAATGATTCTTTATTAATAATTAAAAGTATTATTTGTTATTTATAAAAATATATAATCAATAAAATAAAAAAAAATCTAAAAAAACGTCTTTTTTCTCCTTATCCCACTTGATACACAACAACTTCTAGACCAAACCAAGAACCCGTGTGGTCTCATGGAAGGAGGGGCAGCTTCTGTTGTGATGGAGCACTTGTAGGTAAAAGTCTGACTTGACTCCGTGACACTGAAGAAGAAAAGCAGTGCAGCAGGGAGGACCTTTAGCGGAAACCACCCTGCATTTGCGTATCGTATGAGAAAAAACCCTGAAAACTCCCTTCTGGTAGTCCGACTAATGAGGCAAGATGCTGAACATCCCAAACGCCATCGAATCTCCTCGTTTTTGTAACAATGTCTACAACAAAGCCACCAGCATATTGAACTTCCGCCCTAATGCTCACCAGCGGCGCGAGTGGCCACTGAGTCATGAGTCGGGTATAAAAACATCTAAAACAGGAAAAAGAATTTTTTTTCCTTTTTTATAAATTATATTATTTTCTATGTAAATAACTGTACATTAAATCGTTTTAAATAAGCTAAACAAGTCATTCTTTTCTATTTTTCAGAATCCAGTAATAATTTTTTTTTAAATATGTATATATCGTAGATATTATTGATATATCTAACAGAATTTTTACAAATAACTTAAAGATTTTCTGCAGGAGATTACATTAAACTAATTATCGATATGCATATACGAGGATCACTGAAATTTTTTGGGATACGGCTAAATAATACAAGTTTAACTTACCAAATTTTAAAAGTGTTCAAAGTAGTCCCCTCCAACATCAATGCACTTTTTCAGATGATTTTTCAAAAGATTAAATGCTTCACGCCATCTATTTTTTGGAATTGATGAAAAATATGCTTTTATAGCCTCATCAATCTCATCTTCGAATGAAAACGGCGACCACGTACATTTTTCTCGAGATTAAAAAAAAAGCCCAAAGTCACACATAGCAAGATCAGGGAATAGGGTGGATGTTCTATCACTTTGATGTGTTTTTGTTTAAGCAATTCGATTGTCGATCTTGCCGTATCAAAAGATGCATTATCATAGCGAAGAATGAGTCCCCTTACATTCATTTCTTGAAGAATTTCTGAAAGACACTTAGTGGTGTACCAGTTAGCTGTGACTGTCTTCTGTTCCTCCAGATTGATGGCTTTGACCAGTCCCGTATTTCTGAAGAAAACGGCATACATTACTTTTTTCATTGCTCGTTGTCTTTTCACCATTGTTGGTTTGGGGTCATCTTCAAAGACCCATACTTTACTTTCTTGTCGTGTTGAAATGTCAAAAAACGGTATGTAAGTTTCATCACCAGTTATAATTTTAGAAATAAGGCGGTGTCCCCCATCGTTAAGTAATTTCATGGTTTCTTTGCAGATTCTGACATGCTCCGTTTTTTGGTGCTGTGTTAAATTATGGGGGCCAACGACAAATTAATTTTTTCATATGCAATTCTTCATGAATAATTCTATGTATAGCTGCGGATCCAATGTTAAGTTTCTTCTGTATCATTTGGTAAATGCAGCAATTATCATCGATTACCATTTTCGTATGGCTGACACATTTTCTGGAACTACAGGTGATGAAGGTCTTCCTGTGTGTTCTTGATCCAGCACAGAACTTCGACCTCTACGAAATTTTGTAAACCATCTAAATACAGTAGCACGAGATGGAGCTTCGTCTCCATATGCTAGTTGTAGATGTTGAAGGCTTTTTTTTTTTTTTTTAACCTCACTTTAATATCAAAGAAAATCACAGCGCAATAATGCTGAGCGTCAATTCCATTTTCCTTTCTTCCAAAATCTATTCTACGACAGCTAAATTGCAATTGGTGCCACAAATTATCGTCCGCGGCCATAAAAGAGTTCAAATTTATAAATT
Source organism: Caerostris extrusa (assembly GCA_021605095.1). Taxonomy (NCBI): domain Eukaryota; kingdom Metazoa; phylum Arthropoda; class Arachnida; order Araneae; family Araneidae; genus Caerostris; species Caerostris extrusa. The sequence goes on from BPLR01015857.1 coordinate 197,216, forward strand.
TAACGAATTTTTTTTTTTTTTCCTGCATTTGTCGTCTGCCACTGTCTCAAGAATTTCAGAGTTACCCTCGTAAAAATATACGTGATTTCAAATTCACAGCAGAAAATTATAATCTTGGTTTATTTTTAAAATTCAGTGATGAAAATAGTTTAAATTAACAGATGGTAGTTCATGATAGTCGCACGAGTGAAGCTGTTGGAAATTGATATCCTCTATAATTTGAAAACATTGTTTGCAATAAATATTTTTTACCTTTGTGTTCTTTAGAGTACTTTGATCCCGGAATTCCTAAAACTCATTTCTTGAAAAACTTGTACATGGAGGGAAGTGAAACATGATAAGCTGTTACAGTACAAGGAACAAATCCACAAAAAGCAATGAAATCAGTGTAAGTGACCATTTAAAAGTAATTATAATTTAAAACTAAAATAGAAGTAAGAATAAGAACAAAAAATTAAATTAAAATAAAAACTATAAGACTAAAATGTTAAACCAAAAGGGGTCAATAGCATCTGCAAGGCATCAAACAAAACTCTGAAAATATAAGAAGAAATTCAAAACTACATATTTGGCACAGCTCAAGAGTATTTAAAATTAGAGGGAAGAGCATGATTGTAAACAAATAATTTTTGAATTTCAAAATTATAAATGATGTTTAAACTATTAAAAACAAATTAGTATAAATTTTGGGAATAAACTTTTCAATAATAATAAAAAACAACAAAAGAATAACAGATGAATTTTTAAGGGAAAAAATCGTAAATACTGAGTACTTTATCTGCATCTGTAATCGTACCTCGTTAAGTGCATCTGTAATCGTGCGGAATAATTTATTTTCTATGACTTGAATAAAGTCGATGCAAATTTTTGCATTCGAACTCCAAAAACGGGCAAACATAAGTAATAATAGGAAACATGTAGATTAGTAATTTAGTAACAAGAGAAAAGAGACGAATATTGTTTAATACGAAGATAAAACATGTGAAGACAAGAGTTAAATTTTCTTAAAATAATTGATATGGCATGTTTGGTTTGATTTGCCGCTGTACCGTCATTTTTTGGCACACGAAGGCTAATTAGGCTGGGGCCTACAATAATTGAAATGAGACAGCTTGATTAGTCTTATCAAACATGATACCAAGATTTTTGGTCTGATAGGACAAAATGATTGTTCCACCACAGATTGTAAAGTGACGGAGAAAGAGTTTAACTTTTTAATAAAAAGAGCAGCCATGATACAATTAACATAAAAAAATTCACATATTAAACTTTCATAATTTCGATTTTTTTTTTTTATTTAATTGTGTGCAGAAATTTTGAGATTTATTATCTCATTGATTATTTTAGACCGAAATATAAGACGTGTTTCAGCACCTGTATCACATGACATAAACGAAATGAAAGCTAGCATTGGTAAAAATTGATGAAGAACAATCGTAACTATAACTGTAATAAAGCGGTAGTCGCATTTAAAATGTCAACAAATAAGTTAATAACTGTGTGAAATGGGTAAAAAAAGGCGTGTGGGCCCTAATAATCTTGAAAATTCTGTATCAGAATCTGAAACTTCAAACAGCGCATCAAAAGAAGGCAATTCCGGACGACCAGATTCTGAAAGTCCATCAGAAAACATTCCAATATTTAAAAATTCTAAATTTGTTCAAGCTAAAGCAAATTCTAAAAAGGGCCGTGTTTGGAAATCTTTACGGCAAATAACTACTGCTGAAAAAGCTATTCCTAGAGCTGTTACCTATCTAACAATCGATGTTCCAGTGTCACTGAAACCTCCAAAAAAATACTCTGATCTTACTGGTTTAGAAGCAAAATATACTCATCCTTCAAATAGAATGCGATTTGCTAATGCTGCTGAATTCGAAATAATCAAAAATTTAACACCAGAAGTTATAAATTCATATTTAACCCTTCGTAAAGCATCTATACTTTAATTAGGAGATTCCCCTTTAAAAAAGAATTGTGTAATATTTCTTTCAAGTTAGTATCAAAAATAATAGTATATAAATAGTAATTAGTTATATGATAGGTAGGAGTAAAAATGGAAGTCTTAATCTCTATAATACAAGTATAAACTTTTTTTTTTTATATGTATGTTAATTAATTTTTATGTAACAAATATTTTATATTTGTTTCCAGAATGAGGACACTGTTTTTTATGAAAATACAGACAAGTATTTTGTTAAAAACACGCTTTATTAGTTCAAAAAGTTATTTTGTATCAACTCCAATCTTTTATGTAAATGGAGGTAAGAATATCATTTTTAATTTATAATATATTTTCAATTTTAATAACATTTATATATTTGGGTCATTTTCCAAAACAGCTTTTGAAAATTTATAAAATTAAAAATCAACTGTTCAAATTATTTTGATGTATTTGATTGTGAATATATAATTTTTAAAGATACAATGTTATATGAGCTAATTTTTCATTTAATATATTTAATTTTAGAAATGGAGGTATTTAACTTCGAAAGTAAACATTTGCTCTTCAGTGCATTGGGTGTTACTGGATAACATGGCTACATTTCTATTATGTTTAAGAGTGTTTATTTTTTCAAAAAATTATACAGTTTATGGGGATTCTTTGATCTGGGATGCTGGTACCAAATTTCAGCGTTAGATCTAGTTAGCAGTTGTCAAAGACGACACAGTTAGTTACTCTAATTACAGCACCCTGTGTGGCCTGTTCAGTTAATGATTGATCTCATTTTTTAATGTGACTTTCAGTTGTGTATGTGTTATTTATACTCATGCTATAATATTTTAGCTAACTAGATTAGTAAGTAAGGTTTTTTGTTTTATTATTGTTTAAGATACATTTTTTACCTTACCATTGTAGTGTAGAAATTTGTATGCTTTCTAATTGTAGATGTGTTTTCTAACTGTGAGGGAGATTCAAAATTAATTTCAAAGGGAAATAAAACAGAGTGAAAATGACAAAGAGGAAATAATAACTTTATTCCATAATTGCTAATATAGAAATATCATGTTTGGCTTAATGAATAATCATTTCATATTCTCCTTATATATTAGAGATAAACTCATAATATCTAACAATTATTGATGAAAAGTAACATAACACTTGTGATTATAAAAAAATACTCACTTTTCTTTGCATTACTTTAAACAGTATTTCTTAAATCAATCATTAAAAACCAACAAAATTGCACATACTGTGTTGTACCGGTTTAAGAAATGAATAATAAATGTCAATAGCTTGTACATGGGAGTACCATCTTTTAACTAATTAAAACTAAAAAATATAACATTTTATGGGTACTTACGTATTAACGGTACCTTGGTGACAGACTTGGCGGTTTTTAAGTGTCGCCAATCTTTATTATTTGGAATAAAAATATTTTGAAAGCGTTTTTGATTTTAAATGAAGTGTTTCAAATATATTTTATTATTTGGAACAAAAATTTTAAGTGTAGATTGCCGCCAAATCTGTAGCTGCGGTTGGCGCGTGTGCTCTTTATTGGCGCAACTGTCGCCAAGGTACCATTAATACGTAAGTACCCATTTATGATGCAGTTCTAAGATTGGCCTCTGCAACTCAAATTGGACACTTTTTTTAAATATTATTATATACTAGATAATTTCACGTATCACATGTATCATTTATTTGTTTATATGAATAATATGAATTAGTTACCAAAAAAGTTAAGATGCAGCAAACATTTAGGAAAAAAACAGTTTTCATGTCAATAATTTTTTTACCTTTTCTGCCCTATAATCCTTAAATTGGTTTAAATTTTTATTGTTCGTTTAGAAAAATTTCAATAAATAACAACACAAATGTATTTTTGTTTAAATGAAGTTAAAACTAATTAACAGATCTAAAATACCCTGATTTTAAGTTAAAACTAATTAACAGATCTAAAATACCCTGAAAAGTGATTTGGAAACTGATTCATTATTTTTTGAGTTAATCATTTTGTATTACTTTTTATATTATATTAATCGAATTAGTAATAAGTCAGGCTGTAAAATCATGTAAATTTTAAAGCATGATTTTAGTTACTCTTTTATTGAAAAATTAGTAGAAAACATGATAAATTTTGAAATGTTTGTATTTATTTTGAGGTTATTTTTTGTCAACTGTATTGCCTTCATAAAAAGAAATTTTAATTTTAAATGCATTAGCAGCCATTAAATAAAATTTTCTTACTTGAATGGTATTCTAGTTTACTTTATTGATTTCAGTTATTATAAAATGTTGCTTTTCTTTTATAAATTTGCCATTTATTGAAATTTTAAAAACTGCTTCATGTATTTAAAACAATAATTTAATTAATTAATCAATAATTAATAATTCTATTTCTATAGAAATAGAATGCTAATGACTTTTATGGGCAAAATGTTAATTTTAAGTTAAAATTCTTTTCTTTGTCTCATTTTTAAATTTCTTTTTTTATTTAACTAAAGTATGAGTATCCATTTTTTAATGTTAACTCTTATAAGATTATTTAAGCCTATATGTATTCACTAATAATCACCTCATACAAATATAGAAATTTATATCTAATCATTGAATGATCCAGCATAAAAAAAAAATGTATTTACTCACTCTTCCTAAATTATATATTTTTCTCAGCTCCTCATATTGGCCATATGCAATCAAGTTTATATGCAGATGCTTTTGCAAGAATGCAGTGTCTGTTAGGCAAGTCTGAAATTATATTTTCTACTGGCACTGATGAGCATGGATTAAAAGTAAAAATTATTAATTTTATGATTTATGTACATTTTGTAAAAAAAAAAAAATTTTTTCCATTTTCTTAATATAAACTGTACTCACTTTTAATTTAAGATTTTATAATTATAATATTTAATGTATATAATCAATTATATAATGTATGTTTATTTAAAAAATATTTAGATTTAGGAAGCTGAAATGAATTGGTTTGATTTTATTGCACATATTGTTCCAATGATTTCATCCAACTCTTGCAGAAATATGTATTTTGAACAAAAGAAATTTATATAATTTTAATGTAAAAAAATTGAGTTATTTTAGTTTGAGTTACTAAATTGATCAATTCATTTAAAATTTCTTATTTTGAATTTTTTTTATCACCTTTAAACATTGGATTTTGCAATCAACTGCTCAGAATAAAAGTGTTAAGTAAGTTTTTTCTCACTCTTCTAAAATTGTTTATCAGATTGGAAACACTCATGTGCATAATTATTTTTTACCATATGTTTGTTTAAACAATTGCATATAATATAAAAATAAATTTTATTGCTCACTAATTTGCTCATTTTGATTGAAATAGAATTTTTTCATTTCTTTATTTAAAATTTTATTCCTTTTTTTTTTTTTTTTACTGGTGCACTTACAGTGCATTTATTCTTTCACTACACGACTAGAGATTCCTTACTCATTTATTAAAATAGAAATTTTTAACAGTTTATTTCAATTTATACAAATATTGCCATTCTTTAACAACATTTCTATAGTTTCTTGCATTTAATTCAATATTTTATTAAAAGTATAGAAAATATTTTTAATTGTAATCTCAATTACTGTTTTTTAAACATCTTCAAAAATCCTTTTTCTTAATTTTCAGTAATTACACAATTTTTGTGCACATGTAGGCATGTTGCATACTTTTTACAGTACAATTTGCAGTATTTATGCTTTTACAAGATACAAGCAAATGTATATTTATATCAATAGTTTCAAGCACCCACAAAAATCATTTGGCTGTACTAGTTGAAATAATTGTAATCATAGACCTATGATAAAAGTTATCATAAATTTGATATTTTAAAAACTAAAGTTAGGTTATCCTCTTGTGTGTTATCATAAATGAAATAATTCTAATACATTACAGAGAACATATTGTTTTTTATAATATTATTAAATTAAAGTACAAATACTAGTAAATTATTAATACTTTTTTTTTTTCAAATATTACATTCTTCTATCATTTTATTTAAGGTGCAGCAAGCTGCCAGTGCTAAAAAGAAAAATCCTGCAGAGTACTGTGCAGAAATGTCTGCAGAATTTCAGGTTGTAACAAAAATAGTTTTCTGAAAATCAGATAATTATAAATAAAATATGTTTAATACTATGAGTATATACAACATACATAGTAGTAAATTTTATTTCTTTCACATATTGATTAATTTTACTAATTATGTAATAACTAAACATACTTGTTTTATTTTTAATATTTATTGTTATTACAAAATTCACAATAAATCATGTTTTATTTTGTGAGTTACCCTAGACAAGTGTATATGGTAAAAAAATGAAATAGGTAATATATAATTAATTTTTTTCATACTATATTATACCTGATTATTACACTTTGTATTTGAAATAACAGAGTGAATATGTTATTATTTTATTATAAGAAAATTAATAATTATGGAACAATTCAAATAATTAAATCAGTTTTAAAAGTAATTAGGTGGAATCATATTAAGAGCAATTCAATCTATTTGAATAAATAAAAAAGGAAACAATTTTTTAATATTCATACTTTCCCCCTCTAAAATTTCTTGCTAATAAAAATATATAATCAAGGAAAATAGGAAAAAATTATTTTAGAAATAATATTAGAAAAATAATTATGTTTCTTAAGATTATTAACACTGTAATTCTCTTTCAAATTAATTATAGGCAACTCTTCAATATATGTAATTACAATTCATATTTGTGTTAATTAGGTAACCAATTTGTGAATAATACTTTTCTTGAATGAGCAAATAACAAATTTTTAAAAAATAAATTAAGTATTATTGTTTTATAAAGACATTATTTAGTTATTTGCTTAGCATTTAAATTTAAATTGAATTTATTTGAAAATATTGCTATTCAAAATAATTTTTGAAAAATATGAAAATTTGAAAATAAAAATATTTTTAATAAAATTTAAACATTTTGAATTAAAAATCTCCTTTTTATTGCTTAAATTACTTTTTTAATAATATCTGTTTAATTTTTACAAATAGTATTTAGTTTTAATTTGATCATTATTTATTTGATAGTTGAAATGAAACTATTAACTGAATTAAATGTAAATATTTATACATATTACAGAAACCTTTAATAAAGGAGACATTAATTTCAGTCACTTTATTCGAACAACAGATGTTAAGCATAAAGTAACTGTACAGAATTTTTGGGCAAGTATTTATTCTTTTAATTATAGATTTAATGTTTTTAATTTTATTGGTGTTTATTTTTTATGTTCTTATGATTTCAGATGAAACTAAAGGAAAATGGTTTTATTAAAAAAGGCCATTATGAAGGTTGGTATAGTGTTGCAGATGAAGCATTTGTTCCTTCATCTCAAATAAAAGAAATTAAAGAGGGAGACACTGTTAAAATGGTATATATTTTTGTATGTTAGTAAAATTTTGATAAGTGTCTGAAGTTCTTGTCAATATATTTTTTTTTTATTTTCTGCAATATATTACATCTTTATTAAAAACTATCCTATTCCCAT